>JADRCH010000139.1:2589314-2613111 GCA_019843965.1 Rhynchomys soricoides
GGGGCGTGGCTCAGTGGTAGAGCCCCTGCCTAGAATCCCCCAGTGAGAGCTGGGGGCGTGGCTCAGTGGTAATGTGTGACATGTGTAGAAGCTAAGGTCCAATCCCTAGTCTTGAGGTTGGGGTCAGGGAGTAGCAGCCATAAACCATGAGAAGCTATTTGCACAGTACATGTTGAACAAAGGACTTTTACCAGAATACCAAATATGCGATGAATCATTAGGACCCAGTAGAATCAAGTTTACAAGATGAGTGAAAGATCTGAGCATAGACTTCTCATTGAAGAGGGAAACAGATGGCAAATAAGCTTTTGAAAAGATGTTCACCATCACATGTCACCAGGGAATTGTAAATTAAAACACCTATTGAAATGTCTCAAATCCAGAACATTGGCCGTTACCAAATGCCCGCAAAGGAATAGACAGAGCTCTCATTCTTTGCTGGTGGGAATGTGAGATGGTACAGCTATTTTGGAAGACAGTTTTGCAGTTTCTTACAAAAGTAAACACACTTTCACCATATGTCTTAGCAATTGTACCCTCTGGAGCATACCTGGATGAATCGAAACCTGCATCCACACAGCAGTCTGCACAGAAGCAGTAGCAGCAACTTTACTCTGGTTTTAGCCCTCCTCTTCCCCCTTTTCTTCCCCCCTCTGTGTGTGTGTGTTCATGTGTCGTTGTGGGTACACGTGTTCCACACACGTGTAACAATCAGAAGACAGCCTCAGGTGCCAGTGCTTGCTTCCAACCATGTTGGAGATGGGGTCTTTCTGTCAGTTTCCACTTTGTACATCCGACTAGTGGACTCACAGGCTTCTGTGGATTCTCCTGTCTCTGCCTCCCATTTCCCTGCAGGAATGCTGGGATTAGAGCTATGCACTACCAGGTCTGGCTTTACCTGGGTTCTTGGGTTCTGAACTCCAGTCCTCCTGTTTGTTTGGCCAGTGCTTTACCCACAGAGCCATCTTCCTAGCCCAGGCTTTAGTCTTAATTGCCAAAGCCTTAGAAGCAGCTAGAATGAGTTGAAGAGGTGACTGGATACATAAACTGTGGTTTACTCAAAAAGTGGGATACCGTCAGGCGCTAGAGAAATAGACTCTGAAGCTGTGGGGAGACAAATGAACTCTTCATACTTTCTCTAAGTGGGAGTCTGAGGTGCCTATTGCAGGACATTTTAGAAAAAGTGTCACAGTAGCACTGGCCGGTGACCTGTTGGGAGAAGAGGGATGAATAGATAAAGAGTGTGTGTGCATGTGCGCATGCGTGAGTGTGTGTGTGTGTGAGTGTGTGTGTGTGTAGTGTCTGTGCGCGCACGTGTGTGTGAATATGTGTGTATGTGAATGTGTGTGTGTGTGTAGTGTATGTGTACGTGTGTGTGTAGTGTCTGTGTCTGTGTGTGTGTGTGTGTGTGTGTGTGTGTGAATGCGTGTTGGGGGTGCAGGCTATAACTTGATGTCCACTTTCTATCCTGAAGCAGGCTCTCTAACTTGAACCCAGAGCTCCCCAGTTCAGTGTGTCTAGCTAGCCACGTTGCTCTCTGCAGGATGGCTCTGTCTCTTGGTTTCTGGAGTTTTGGCAGGCTGCTGGCATTCCTTTGGTGATGGGGAGCTGCCACTGTGCTCCCCCAGCCTGTGCTGCAAGTGTTTTACTGAATCATGGAGGGCACATGTTATTCCAGGGGAGCATGGCTGGCTCCAAGGGTCTGTGAGATTCCTAGGGTTTCTGTTCATTTTTGTTAACGATTCTAACTTTCTCTAAATAATAATGTCCATCAGTACAGAAGCGATCACTGTATGAGTTCTTTTCCTAGTTGCTGTGACCAAATACACAACGACAGTGGTCTGAAAACAGAAGGGTTTGTCTTAGCTCAGGTCCTGGAGTCCTGCCCACCATGCCACCATGGCAGGGAAGGCCTGGCTGCTAGCTGCATGGTGTCCATAGTCAGGCAGCTGAGAGTCAAATGCTGGCTCTCAGCTCCCTTTCTCCACATTTAGTCCAGGACCCAGCAGGACCCAGCCCAGGGAACCGTGCCACCCATATTTAGGGTGAGTGTTCCTTCCTCAGATAATCTAGAAATTCCTTCACAGGTACACCCCAAGTTGTGTTTCCATGGTGATTCTGAATCCACCTATAGTCTATATGAAAATTTATCCATCATAATTACTCAGTTAGGGGAGCTGGAGAGATGGCTCAGAGGTTAAGAGCACTGACTACTCTTCCAGAGGTCCTGAGTTCAATTCCCAGCAACCACATGGTGGCTCACAACCACCTGTAACGGGATCCAATGCACTCTTCTGGTGTGTCTAAAGACAGCTACAGTGTTCTCATGTAAATAAAATCTTTAAAAAAAAATTACTCAGTTAGATGGGGCTAGATTAAGTGTCGTCTCATTGTTGAGATTCTCTAGAACTTGACTGTCAGCATGGAGAATCAAAGATGCCGATCTGAATGTGCTGACTTGTCCTTCCTTAGCTTTGGCCCAGTGGCCTCTTAACTATAAGGGTTGGTCCCTGTCATCCTTCAGCCTGGGGTTGGGCAAAACAGGCTTTTGTGACTCTCATTGTGCTCTGGAGAGAACAGATTGACTTAGTGACCAGAGAGTCGGAAGTGAGGAGCTAAGTTGCTTTGCCCCCAGCCTCGCTTGTGGGTATATAGCTGGGCTATAGCTGGGAGGGTTGAGCCTGGGGTTGGGCAACAGTCAAGTGGAAGATCAAGTGTGGGCCTGGTGGGTTCCCTGAGCCATCTGTAGTCCAGGCCTAGCCTCTTGACTCAGGCAGGAAGATGCTTGCCTATTGTGAGCATGTTGGTAGGAATGAATAGATCTTGGTCTCGGGCATATGCTCACAGTGCCTGGGCCTACCAGACAAGAGTCAGTGGCTCTGTGAATTCCTTGAATTTCACAGTCTCTTGTCTTTCTGTTAGAGAGACTTTCAGCACCCTCTCATTTCCACGCTCTGCTAATTTTATGGTCGTTCCATATTTTCTTGTCATAAATGTTACAGGTTTTATTGTGTTTAAACCATTTTTTAATATAGATCCCCATAAAAAGCTGGAGAAGTGAGAGGCTTGTGCCTCATCAGACCTTGGAACGCTCACCCAACTATTTTCAAGCATCCTGGAACCTATCCATGGAGCATTCTGGAAGTGCCCCTTGTGTGCTTGCTTGGATATTCTGTCCCCAAGGGGGCTATGCCCTTGCCTTTCCTAACAGAAGTCCCCAGTGTACAAGGTCCTATCAGATATATGGGCTCGTTTGTAAATAGTAGACTCACAGAGAGGCACTGGCCAAGGGCCTGGGCACAGGTCTCCTGTCACACAGTCCTGTTCATGGCATAGAGAATTTATCTCTGGACACTTGGGTTGTTTCTTAGCCCCAGATTGTCCAGTCTGCTCATTTAGCTGACCCCAGGAGTATTTACTGGGGAAGACTGTCAGGTGCCAGGGCTTGTAGAGCCATAGCTCTGTTATCTTACTGCACCTGCAGTTCTCCTCTGACCTAGAAGGCGGTGACATGGTTCACAGTGCATATTAGATATGTTTTTCATGTTGTCCCCAGCCAGTCACCTAAGAGTTGGGGTACTAACTCGGGCAAGCTACCCCAAGAGGGATGCTTTGTGATTTATCTCGGAGAACCATGGCTGTCTTATAATTTGTTCTGACCATATCTCAGTGTCAGTTTAAAAACATTGGAAGATTTTTATCTATCTTTGTATGTGATTGTGTGCAGATGCCTGCAGCTCACATGTGAAACTTGCAGGGGTTGATTCTCTCCATCCACTATGTGGGTTCTGGGGATTAAATTCAAGTTGTCAAATGGGTGGAAAAGCCATTTGGTTAGCTCCTCATGTTAGTTTTTAAAACGTCTGCCAAAGTTGGTTTCCAGTATATAATTCTGACCTCGTTAGATTCTTTGATATGCCGTCTTCTCTGATGGTTCAGGTCCCCATGGTTTTGTTCTAGAACAGGCCTGGGCTTTGCAGGTTATTGCAAAGATACTACAGTTATATCTTCTGCACTTGCAGGAAGCCAGTACATGAAGTCGGGTGTTGATTGAAGTCTTCCAGCATTGGCTGGGCCCTGGCAGTTCTAGTAGGCTCCACTGTGGGGGGCCTTGAGGGCTTCCAGTCAGGTCTGCTGAACTCAGGAAGGGAGTGGCATCTCCTCAGTAGTCTACAGCACATGGCTGGCTCTCATATGGGGACTGAGGTGATCCAGGAGGTCAGACATTCAACAGGATGATGTGTAGACCCCTAGGCCCTGGTAGAGATATCTGTCTCTCAGCTCTCCCGGAGACCAGATCCCTGGCACTGGGACAGTGTTTCTGTAGCAGGTAGGTTTCAGTGGCCACATGGCGCCTGCCATCTGTCAGACCCTCCTGGCGCTCACCCCTCCCCTGGGGAAATGTTTTCTTCACAGTTCACTGGATCTCAACAGGACAGCTTTCCCAACTCGTCAGGATCATGCTGGCAGCAGATCCCATGATATTATGAGTCCCTCTGTGCTGCCCACCTGTCTGTTCCTCTGACAGGGGCTGCTGTGTTAAGTCTGGGCCCTGTGTTCAGACAGGACCTTGGGGATGCCTTTTTGCCTTTCTCTGAGTTGCTGCCACTCCAGCTTCTTGGACCAACTTTGGTGGGTGGGCAGAAGTAGCCACATTTGTTTTACTGGTCTTTGGGAGGAAGCAAAGAACCAGCAAGGCTACCATGTTTGCCTCCTGCCTGCCTTCTTTCATACAGGGTCTGTTGGGCGTATGTTCTTTTCTCAGAAGAAAGGCTTAGGCCTTGAGTCTCATAGTTTCTAACCAGTGTCCCTGAGAATCCTCACATTTGGGATAGTGTTTGATAGTGGGTGCACAGGGAGAACATTGCTAGTCAGGTTGCAGAGGGAGCCCTGAGGAGCCTTTGGATGTGGCAACCTGACCTGTCTAATGTAGTCCCATAGAGAAAAGCCTTTCTGCTCTGTGCCTGTTAAAGGTCAGGCATCACTCCTCTGAGCCCCCACCCTGGCCTTCCTGTGAAGGTACATGCATCTTCCTGTCTCTTCACATGACCACCCCCTGCCCCATGTTGGCTCTAGCTAGTGTCTTGGGGCTCAGGGATTCTCTGAGTACATCTTCAGGACCACAGTGCTGTTTTAGTTCTGGCTCTTTCCAGGCATTGAATAGAGGCCTCTGGGCCTAGAGAGCTGCAAGTTGCAAACTCAGGTCCCTTTCTGCAGAGATCCCTTATGCCTGGCTCCATCAACTACTCATGCTGCAGCATGGGTACACTGGCGTGGCTCTGCTCACTGCTGTCCTTCTCTCATGGGGGCATTGGACAGGTAACTCTTGGAGGAGAGGCCACTGGGTTCCCAGTGCTGTAGGCCCATGTCCTGGGTTTTCTTCTTTATTCCTGTCAGACCCATATGAAGTGCACAGGCAGGCATAAAATAGGTCATCTCTTCATGGAGGGGGTCTTTTCTTCCTGGCCTTGGGAGCTCATGGGTCTTCAGGCAGTTCTGCTTGAACCAACTGAGGGAAGGCGCTAGCTGCTGTTCTCACATGTTAGATGACAGAGAGACCCGCAGAGGAAGACAAGCCTGTCTCCTAGCAGAGTGTACAGTGAGCATTCTGAGTGGCTGTTAGCCATACCTGTATCCATGTTTGTTTGTGCTAGGAATTTTCTGCTGCTGAAGGCGCCAGATCAAACCTTTGCCCTCTTGGATAGAAACTGGTGTGTGTGTGTATGTGTGTGTGTGTGTGTGTGTGAGAGAGAGAGAGAGACAGACAGACAGACAGATATGCTTACAGCCATGCAGGTACATGCTGAGGCTAGAGGTCAACCTTGTGCATCATTTCTACGAGCTGCCCACCTAGTTTCCTGAGATCTTTATTGGCCTCAAGCTTGGTGATTTAGGTAGGCTGACTGGCAGCCCACCCCAAGGTCCTTCTTTCTTGACTTCCTTAGCTCTAGGCTTACAAACATGCCATCATTCCTGGCTTTTTATGTGGGTTCACCAGAACAAAGTTAGGTCCCTATGCCTGGGTAACAATCTCTCTAGCCTCTATTTATTTTATAGACAGAGTCTTGCTATATAGCCTGGGTTGCCTTACACTCAGGATGATCCTCCTGTAGCCTCTGGAGGGCTTGGAGCCCAGGTATCCACCACCACAACTGGCAACTGATCATAGTTTTTGGTCCTTTGGTTTGTCTCAGACTTGACCTCAGGAGGCACACAGTGCTGGTCGCTTTCAGGACACAGGGGTGGCCTTTGTAGCACAGAAAACACACAGAGAGAGAGAGAGAGAGAGAGAGAGAGAGAGAGAGAGAGAAGAATCGGCTGTGTAGGATTCTCGAGGGGGCCATTTACTTACCACAGCTTATGTGTCCTGAGCTTCTGGTGACTTCTTTGTCAGGGAGTGCTGTCTTGACCCGAGGTGCCTGTTCTCCACACTGCAAAGCCCACCCTCATGTCCTGGAAGTGACCGGCACTGTGCCTTGTGAATGGCCTGCCAAACTTTGAGGAGAGCCATCTGGTGTGATGAGAAGTGATTGAGTATCTAGTGACAGCCATCACTCAGTGACAGAGATGTGGAATAATTAGTCTGGGACCGGAGAGCTATAAAGAATTTGTAGGCGATGGAATAATCACCTGGTTCATGAAAGCCAAATTGATTTGGCAGCGATCTAGGGTGGAGCCTTCAGCAGCCACTGAAGTGCTCAATGGTGAAGGACCATAACCATTCATAATTTACTATGGCTTGGAGCAGCCTCTATGCGTTCTTCCTGTAAGGAGTGCATGGCTTAAACACTTGTATTCTTTGGCCGTTGTGTCTTATGTGATGTGCTTTGACCCCATCTCCCCATTATGCTGACTCCCTCCCCCAACCCTTTACTTTTCAGCCTGTCCTTTGCCAGTCCTTTCCTCCTTTCTGCCTTTTTGTGTGTCTCACTGCATTTAATTAGGGTTGCTTACCGAACACGGTGGGGTTATACACTTGGGCAAGGCACCTTACCTGAGGCTATACCACTTAGAAACTGACTCCTCAACCCCTCAGCAGACTTTCACTGCCCATTAGCTCCTCAAGGAGGAGTAGGGTCTCATGAGCTCCTTCCTCATCATTGATAGGATGTTGAACCATTGGCACTGTGAATTCTTGGGTTTGAGGCAGGATCTCTTTTAGACCACTGTGTAGGCAGTCTAGCTAGCTCACAGCTTCCAGGCAGGCTCTTGTCTTTGCTTCCCGTGTCACTGTAGGAGTCTGGGAGTACAGATGGGTTACCTGCCCGGTGGGTGATTTGAACTCACATGGCAAGTGCTTTCGCACTGCCGAGCCACCCTGTAGAAGACTTGGTTACTGCTCTGTACCTTGTTGCAGCCCTTTTATGCCTGCACATCTTGCCATCTGCTTGCTTAGGTGTTTGCCGAGTTCCAGGGGTGGTTGCCTCCTCCAGCCCTCAGGTGACCTGTATCACTGAGACAGCTCCACATGTGAACCCAACACTGGCTGCGCTAAGGCTTCTCAGTTCATGGCTGTAAATGTCAGGAAGCTAAATGATGGTGGGCTGTGCACTAATTGGCCACGTACTTGGAAGCTGCAGGTGGGCTCACTTTTAAGTAGGCGCTTTGAGCTGGCCTTCCTGCTGTCCGCTCTGAAATTCTGATGCTGGACAAATGTCAGGAGGCTTTCTCTACACCACCACTTTCGTCTTCTTGAAGAGACCCTGGAGGCCATTACTGAAAATGGAAGTGGCCCCTGTCTGGTTTAAGAGAGTCACAGAGAGCTCACACCACTCGGCTTCTGGCCTCCTCAGGCATGTCTTTGTTCCATCAGGCAGAGGGTGATCCACCCCGTCTCCCTTGTCAGGCACATGAACCATTCAGAACCCTCTGGTCCATAGTTAGTGCTTCTTCTGGAGTGAGCTAAACAGGTTCCCAGGCTCATTTAGGACAGACAGGAACTCATAAATATTTATAAGTATTCATGTCAGAAATTGTGCCCTAGAAATACAGTTGAAGCTTTGATTTTTAGCCTGGGGAGGAGGGTCTAACTGACTGGTAGTCTGAAATGTCACAAAGTGTCACACGTGTGGGTAGACAAAGGGCCATCATGTGGTACATTGGCTTCTGCCTAGGCTGAGTGCCTCCTCCATCCTGCCAGTGTCTGTACTTGCTGGTACCTGCTGCAGTCATGCTCCCTCTACAGGGTTTGTTGGCAGCACTGGGGGCACTCAAAGGAGGTGACTTGAAATGCCTGGCAGCCTTTTCTGAGTTTCATCAACAGTCTACCATTTGCTCAGCCTCAGCTTACCGTAGTGTCCCAGTATCTTGTGTTTTAAAGCTGTCCAGGCCACCCACTAGACAGGTTGTTGTTTCCTCCTCCTCCTCCTCCTCCTCCTCCTCCTCCTCCTCTTCTTCCTCCTCCTCCTCCTCCTCCTCCTCTTTCCCTTCTTCCCCTCCCCTCCCCCCTCTTCCTCCTCCTTTTTTAAATGATAGGGTCTTACGTAGCCCATGAGTAGTGATGGGTGGGATGGGTAGTAGTTGAGCTGAGCTCACCCCCGCCCCTGCAGCCCCTGCCATGTGGAGGCATGACTAAGGAGCTGTGAGGTCCTGAGGCCTCCTGCCCATCAGAACGGGTCCCTCACTTCTGTTCCTCCTGTTTCCCTGGGCCATTTGTTTCCAGTTAGTCGCTGAGTTCCTTGATGTTCCTGTGTGCTCCTTGATGTTCGAAGCCTTCCTACTGGCTCTGCTTGCTATCCATCCTTCCCCTAGGGCCTGTCGCTGACAGCCCTGAGGGCATCTGGACTAGATGGCAAGCTGGCCTCTTACTGAATCCAGTCCCCAGACTGACCTCCCAGTGTCACCATCTGGCCCTCTCTACATTTTGTATATCTTATATAAGTATGGGGCCTTTGGAGCCCAGTCCCTAGAATTTAGAAGGATGAGAGGGGGCTTTTTGGTTAGTGTGTGTGTGGTTCCACTCTCTGAGTGTTTCTGAAGGGTCTGTGTCCTAAGTCTTGCTCCATGCGTGCTGTCTGTCCTCTTCTGTTCTGTAGAAGGTAACCTGGCCTCTAGCTGCTTCAGAGTAGATGGCATTGAGCATGTGTCACCGTAAGCCACACATGTGATGTTGACTCATGTACCTGTTGCTCATCTACCATCCCTCACCTCCAGGTTGGGAGTCTTGTCTGTTGGGACATACATTTCGGGTAGGGACACCTGGCAGGGTGATAGACTATTTTTACTGAGTGCTGACTCTGCCCTTGCGATGGCTTCTGGGGCAGGAATCTACCTAAGTAGGTGGATTTGTGGCTCTTGGGAGAAAAGGCCCTCTTCTAGAATGGTCCATCCATGAAGATGTGGGGTGGACACATGAGAGCTGTGGTGGCCTCTGACAGTGCTTGCACCCCCTTTGGCTCTTAGGGTTGGTGCCTGGGTAACCTACCTTGCCCAGGTGAGCCTACATCTGGGGTTTCAGCTCTAGGCTTGCTCCTTTCTTCACCCCTTCCTTTGGAGCAGCATGCTGCCTTAAAGGCGGGTGGGAACACTGGCTTTCTGGAAGTAGCTGAAAAGCTCTTGCCAGAGAGACAAAGGTGCTGACTAATTGACGGCTTTATTTATTTATTTCCAGGCCTAGATGGTAAACAGCTTTGATTCTCTGCTCAGCGGGAACAGGCGGGAGATACTCGCCTGATTGATTCCTCACCTGCAGACATGCATGGGGGAGCCTATCGATTGGGCACCGCCTGCCAAACCTACTTGAGAGTGGGCTTAATTGCCTCAAGACTGGCCTGCTCACACCAGGCCCCAGTGAGCTTTGCTTGGAGGTGTTGCTCTACTTGCTGAGGGTCTCTCCTGGTCAGTGTGTCCTTGGAGGCCCCACAGTTCCTTCTGGGTGCTGTCCATTCAATGGCTACGGAGGTCCAGGCTACTGGACATACTCCCTAGGTTGTTAGAGAAAGAAATGCAATGAGAACAGCCTCGTGGGGTCAGGGAAGCTGAGTGACCTTTGCAGAGACAGCCAGAGGCTGATCAGCATCCTCTGCTCTGCACTCCGAGTCTTCTTTCGCGGTGGCCATGTGTCTGGCTTGTATGGGCTCCTGTATGTCATTTCATTTTGCCCCTGAGCTGGCTGGGCTCTGCTGTGTCTTGTGGAGAGTTTTTTTTTAGCTGAAGTGGACAGATGCCATCCCTGTTTGTTGACTGAACAGATTCCTTACTCTTTTGTGGTCAATGTGGGCAGCAAAAATCATGCTGTATTTGGGCAGGAGCTCCAACTTTGTGAAGCCGGGTGTGGGGGCTATGTGCTGTGTCCCTCCCCCAACCTCTTATCTTGTTATAGGGGACAATAGTCTAGAACATTCATTTGCAATGAAATGTTCATGTGTTTAGTCTCTATTTTTGGTCCATATAAGGATTAGCCAATAGAGTTAGCCCTTTGCCCTGGCCTTTGTGAAAGGTTCCCTGAGTGTGCTATCTTGTCTGCCCCCAGGACAGTCACTTTAGGCAATTAGTGATCCCTAGACTTTACCACTGGTTGCTTGTGTATGTGATTCTTCTGGTGTCCTCTCAGGTGTCCATCCACGAATAGCTGTTTGCTGTCTTTGGCCCAGCCTTTGCAAGGGACAGAGCAGAGGCCAGTTTGATGGTCCTCTCTGCTGACACAGTGAAGTCAGACTTTCTGCTTTTACCAAGTGATGTTCTGATGGCCCCTCACTTGGGACTGGAGACTTGCCTGTTTACTACTGGGGGTCTGTGGCTGGTGGCTAATGTCCTTGGGCTTGCTTAGCTCTGGGCCCCTTTACCAGCCACAGACTGCCTGCCTGAATCCACAGAATAATCCTGCACCTCCTCTTTCCAAAACGTACTTAGAGCTAGTTACCTGGAAAAGCAAGATCAATGGCTCCACTAATGAGCCGCTTGCTCAGAGCTGTGAGGCTGAACCAGCCACCCATGGGGAAACTCCAGGCAGGCCAATGTGCCTTGACTTTGTAGACTAAAGTGTGTGCGTGCATGTGCTGTGCTTGTGTCCCTTTTATTGGGGCTGGGCACATCAGGCTTTGTCTTGTCTTCAGAGCATACTGTATGTGGACCTTTCAGCTGTGCCAATGATGGCATTAATGTGGCAACAGGGAACTGGTCAGCTACTGGAGACCACCTCATGAAGGGTCTCAGCTGCACTGTCTAGCTCTGTCCTGTGAATGATACCACCCCACCAGAGCTTGTTATCTGAAGCAGCAGGGCCTGGATGACCCTTTAGATCTGCATTGCCACAGGTGTGTCTCCCCTGAGACTTTCACATTTAACATTTGCATGAGTCCTGTGTCCTGTGACTGCATACTTTACGTGGGTGATGTGACTTTGTCATCTCTCGAACACCAGGTGCTGTGTAGCAAGGTATACCAGCTGTTTCGTTTCAACCTGGCACAAGCTGGAGTCATTTGGGAAGAGGGAACCTCAATATGGAAAATGCCCCACCAGATGATTCTGTGGTATATTTTCTTGATTAGTGATTGATGTGTGTGTGTTCGGGCAGGGTGCTAACTCACTATGGGGATTGTTACCTTGGGCTGGTAGTTCTGGGTTCTGTAAGAAAGCAGGCCAAGCAAGCCATGAGGAGCAAGGCAGTGAGCAGCACTCCTCCATGGCCTCTGCTTGAGTTCCTGTTCTGACTTCCCTCAGCAGTGGAGTGTGATCTGAGTGTTGTGAACTGAAATGAGCTCTTTCTCTTCCAAGTTTTTGGTCATGGCATTTTCTCACAGCACTAGAAACCAAACTAAGTCACAGGGCCACAGTGTCTTCTTGGCTGAGCTCTTTCCAGCTGACTTCTGTCACCTTTCCTAGGTGGCGTCAGCACCTACACATGGAGTTCTCTGCTCTGCCCATAGAAGCCACTGGACTCAGCAGGATCGGTCATCCCCATACTGTAGTCTTGATGGCATTGAGAGGCACAGCTTTCTGTCACTAAATCATCCTCGCCTCTCCTGCAGATGTGGCTTAGGTTACTGTTCCACCTCTGTTGTCCCAGGCTGGCCTTTCCCCACAGGCTAGCAGTCCATCTCTTGAAGCTAGGCTGCGTGTGCTTTTACAGTGTGTTGGTGGTGTTGGAGAGTGAAGCACAAAGACCGCTCCTGGGTTGGGAAGCTCGGTTTTAGGCACTTGCTTGAGGGATGCACTTAGCTCATCCCAACGCCGGCCTCCACTTGTGACATCTGGTGGCAGTGCTCCCATGGCGGCACTGTGGCCCTCCATGTCAGATTGTCTTGGAGGATGTTTTCCATGTTGGTGAGGGGCAAGCAGCGAGTGTGTGGAACACCTCCTTTCTCCTGCACATGGGAAGACGTGAGGATCTTGGGGGGGGGGGTGTCTACTGATCTTGTGGTTTGGTGTGCAGGATGGGGAAGGCAGGAGAGTATGATGGGCTGGGGCCAGGCAGGTTACATGGTAGCCGACCACACAGAGGGGCTGGGAGGGCAGGGGCCCTGGGGGGAGCGCACGTACCTGAGAATGTAAGGCATCTCCAGGTCCCCAGAAGCAGAGGTCCTGGGAAGTAGGCTGGACAGAGTTGAGGCTCAGGAAGAAGAGACTGATCCGAGGCTCCTTTGTACAGGGCTTCTTGGGGAGGAGGAAGATGGTAGACAGACCTTGGGGATCAATGGCTCTTAGCTAGAGAGTTTGGAAGGAGGGTGAGACCCAAGGCCTGGATGCTAGCAAGGAGGAGGGGCTCTGGAGGTGGGTAGGGTCAGTGTGACTGTGGAAGTGAGGGTGTAGTGGAGGTTTGGCAGGGTGAATGTCTGGAAAGTACCCTGAACTTTGGGGTGTATCACTTCTTAGTACAGATTGCCTCCAAAGTCAGTCTGTCAGTCTGTTTGTCTGTTGCCTCTGTTGTCTCTGTTTCTGCACAAGTACCTATGGATACATATGCAGGAATGTGTATGGAGTCCAGAGACTGATGCTGGGTATCCACCTCAACTGTTTCCTATTGCATCCGGCCGGCACTTACAGTTCTGTTAGGTTGAATGGGCAGTGAACTCCAGGGTTCCCTGTGAAGCTGGATTTAAGCACCTGTTACGATGTCTGGCTTTTTACCTGGGTGCTGGGGATTCAAACTCAGGTTCTCATGCTTGTGAAGCAAATACTTGACCAAATGAGTCATCTCTCTAGTCCCTGCGTCTGTCCAGAGAGACGCACACTCACTTCTGGAGCTGTACTCCTGCCTTGCTCTACTGAAGTAAGCAAGCTCTAGAGGGGCTCTACCTACATTGTTCAGGGGCAGGTAGAAGGCTCCCCCTTCCTCCCCTGTGAGGAGAGCTGTGGGATGGAGACCTACTATGTGAGATGTGAAGGTGCCACAGCCTGTGAGCTGCCTTCTGTGTCCTTGAGACACTCAGCTCAGAGCCAGGGATGGAGTGCAGTGCACAGAGAGAATGACAAGGGCAGCAGGATCCTGCACAGACACACCATCATAGGAGCAATGAAACATAGCTGTAGACCCAGACCACCCTCTGTGGATAACTGGACTCTGATAACTGCATGTAGTCAAGAGGGTGGGGCAGCTGGGAATGCAGGGCACCATTGCCTTTTACCAGCACAGGCACCTAAAAGGCAACCCAGGGGCAGACTTTTTTTTTTCTGGGCTGGTGGTTCATGTGAATGCCAATCCTCTTGATGTCTATGAGCTGTCTTTGTTTGAGCAACCTCAGACTTCACACAGGTCTCTCAGAACTGCAAATCTGCAACCAGAATGCAGAGCTTTGCTTTAACTGTGGCATCTAGTCCACCTGCTGTGTGGCAGGCAGCTTGCTCCCCACTTCCCAGAGTTGTGTTACTCATGGGGTGCAGGCTAAGGCGTCTTCTGGACCATTTGTCATTCTGTGTGGTTCTTAAAACTTAACATGAATGGGAGCTAGAAACGGCTCAGCTTGCCCTAGTTGAGTGTGAGTATTGCTCTGGTACAGGATACACATGCTTCCCAGCACCTATGTCAGGTGACCCATAGCCACCTATAACTACAGTAAATAAACAAATATGTATAAACACACATGCACACACACATAATTTTTAAAGAATGACATAAAGAAACCTTTGTTTTTTATCATGCGTACTTACGTGGATTCTCACATCTCCTTTGTCATGTCCAAGTCATGGCGTAACGATTCCTTCTCCAACCTGTTTCACCCAAAGAGGTCTGTCTCCAGCACCTTGACATATGCCATCTTGACATAGGGATTTTGGCTATTTCCAGATTGTCAAAAAGCAGCTGAAGGTTCTTCGTATGGTTGCACGTGGTGGCTGAACCACTCCTCTTGCTGCATCGTATTCCCTCATAAGGATGAACCACAGTTTAGTGTATTTTCTATGCAAGGACATCTGTGCTGCGAGCATTTCACCATAAGGGCAAACCACAGTTTATTCATTCTTTCTCATTTGACCTATTTCTGGGCGTTGGTAGAGGGAATGAAACTGCTACATGTGCCCCGCCCTGGTGTGTGTGTGTGTGTGTGTGTGTGTGTGTGTGTGTGAACCTTTCTGGTTATGTTGCACTTTTAGCTTCATGAGAAATGGCCGAAAGTTCTGGCATGGGCATCCTCAGAGTGTTCTTCCTTGGGCTGATACTGGCCTCTTTGGTCTCCCCATTCCCACAGCGGTGTGGGCTACTGGTGTATTTCCAGGTGTGCAGCTCTCCAGCCCTCACTGTCTCTGGAATTTTCCATTTCTTTGGCAATGTTCCTGTCATAGCCTGTTTTCTGTATTCAACTCTGTGCACCAAGATCAAGCCCCAGCTACAAGACTCAGGTTCTGTTCCCTCTCGTTACGCTCCAGCAGCCCTGCGGCTGGTTATCTTTCTTCCTTCCTCAGCCTTTTTCATTTAGCTCAGGACTCTCTCATGACTTCAGGAGAGCTGCATCTGCACTTCATCAGAGCTCCTGCTCCTGTGTATGGTGCAGCATGATGACTGAGCAGACACGATCTTGAATGAAAGTGGTACCCAAAGGTGTGATGGCCAAGGTCCACGGAGGAAGGAGACCAGGCTGTCCTGAACTTGCCTGTTTTAGAGCCTGTCATATTGCCTGGTAGTGTGGTGTGACAATAGTCACATGGCAGGATGTGTGCAATGTGATGTGAAGCACTCATTGTGACACAAGTGTGTATGCATTGTTGCATGACTGTGTGGAATGATGTATGTGTGTGATTCAAGATATCAGCTGTCTGTCCTTCTTGCTGCTGTTCTCTCACTCTTTTCTGTGTCTTTGTGTGTGTGTTTCCATGTGGGAGTATATGCATGTGTGTCTGTGTGCATGTACATGTATGTGTGTGTGTTTATGTTTTTATGTGCATGTGTAGATGTATATATGTGTATGTGCTTGTTCACATGCATGTGGTTTTATGTGTGTCTGTGTGTGCACACCTGCGTAGCCCAGAGGTGAACACTGGGTGTCTTTCTCAACCACTCTTCACTATATCATTTTTTCAGATTTATTTTATTCTTTTCTTAGTGATGTGCATGTGTTTGTGTGCATGTCAGATCCCCAGAGCTAGTTACAGGTGGTTATGAGTCACCCAGTATGTGTGCTGGGAACTGAGTTTGTGTCCTCTGGAAGAACAGCAAATGCTCTTAACTGCTGATCTCCATCTCTCCAGCCCATCCGCCTTACTTTAGAGTCAGGGTCTCTCACTAACCCTGGAACTCACTGACTCATCTGGACTGGCTGGCCAGTGAGTTCCAGAGAGCCTTCTGTCTCTGGCTGGAGCCTTCTGTCTCTGGCTGCCAAGCACTGGGATTATGATTGTGTGTTGCCATATTGACTTTTTATGTGGGTCCTGGGGATCTGAACTCTGGTCTTTATGCTTGCATGGTGAAGACACCCATTGAGACACCTTCTCACATGCTGGTTCCTGTTTTTCCTGAGCTCTTCCCCCAGTTCTCAGCCTCCATGTACTTCTTGCTCGTCATATAGAGCTTCCATCCTGCCGTCAGACTTAGCTATCTCCTCCGTCTGTCTGTCTCTCTTTAGGTGTAAACAGAGCTTTCAGCAGGAGGGAGGGAGGGAGGGAGAGAGGGGGAGGGGGAGAGAGAGAAAGAGAGAGAGAGAAGGAGGAAGGGGGGAGAGAGAGAGAAAGAAAGAAAGAGAAACTAGGGAGTTTTTGATCTGAAAGTATTCACGTATTACCTGTTGAGGAACCATTTTGAATATAACAAGGTCCCAGGGCAGGCTCTCTGCCCTTTTCTGTGAAGAGCAGGAAGACTTCTCACCCTGTGCTGTGGATATCTGGGTGACAGGTGGTGTGCAGTGCTATAGAAGCAGGGTTTATTGATGGGTGAACCCATCACAGGATGCCTTCATAGTCGAAAGAGACAGGACAAGAGTGAGACACTTTGGGTGTAAAGTTGCTGCCTATATTGAGGATACAGAGGTACTTCCTCAGCCTCTTGCTTGTACAGCCCTTGAGAACGGCTCAAACAGCTTGCTTCAGCCCCTTTGTGCTGAGCACAGAAGAGTCTGCTTCCAGACTGCACCCCTGAAGTTGAGAGTGTGCGGGAAGAGCATCACCAGGCCCTGCTGTGGTCTGACACACCTGGGCGGTGCTCCTTCCCACGAGTGAGAGGCCAAGCACAGGAGCAGCCCCTGTCCCCTCTCATAGCTGGGCCTTTTGTGTGTCAAGGCAGTAGGAAGTGTGGTGTAGGGCCTTCTGCAGCCAGCACCATCATAGTCTGGCACTAGTGAGACACTGGGACTCTGAGCCCCTGTGTGAGGACAGTGTGGACCTTCAGTCTTCCTGTCCTCTCACTAGGCTGCAAGATTAAACAGTAGAGGACACTGTAGGAATGTAAACTGTGTCTTTAAAAAAATAATTTAAGCCGGACATTGGTGGTGCACACATTTAGTGCCGGTATTGGGAGGCAGAGGCAGGTAGATCTCTGTGAGTTCAAGGCCAGTCTGGTCTACAGGATAATCTAGGACAGCTAGGGTTATACAGGAAAACCCTGTCTAAAGAAAAATAATTTAAAATTTCATATATATATGTGTGTGTGTGTGTGTGTGTGCGCGCGCATATGTACATGTATATGTACATATATACATACATACATACATAGATCATTTCCCCCCTCCATTATTTCTCCATTCCCCCTCCACCTCCTGATGAACAAGTACCCCCCCCCCTTTTTGGCCTAGTGCATTTAATTAGGGGTGCTTGCCTAAGCATGGTTGGAGATGATTTACTTAAGCAAAAGGCAACTTATTAGTGTCCTCACTGAGGAGTATGACTCCTACTCCTCCAGCAGCCATGCACTGCCATTAGCTCCTCAGGGAGTGGTGGGGCCTCCCGAACTCCTCCGCTCCTGTGATGGACTCCTGTCCCGTGTAGGTCTCATGCAGGTTACTGCCGCTGCTGTGAGTTTGTCGGTTCACTAGACACATCCTGTCCAGAAGACACACACTCTTCCCCATCCCCTGGCTCTTACACTCTTTCTGCTCCTTTTTTTTGATGACTTTCCCTGAGCCTTAGAGAGGTTGAATAAGTGGCACTCAACAGCCACTTATTCTTAGCTTTGACCAGTTATGAGTCTCTGTAGTAACTGCTGTCCACTGCACACAGAGGCCCTAGACCCAGGCAGAGAGCAGCACTAATGAGCCGAGTCCTAGCACACACCTGTTGCAGGTGGGCCCTGCTGGCTCCATCTCTTGGGTTGGCCAGGCATGTGGCCTCTTGACAGCCCTTCCTATGGCTGGGTCGTGCCTGTAAACAGTTTGACCTCCACTTGTGTCACTGCAGTGAACAACATCCTGGCAACTGTTGGGACTTACAGCATGTGTTCCAAAAGTCCCCACATGGATCCAGGGAATAATTAGTATCCTGTAAGATATGAATCCTAATTCCTAAATTACATATTTAGCAGATGGTCCAAAATAGCACTCGTAATGGCAACATTCAATTAGTGAGTTTAAAAATGTATATTATTGCAACATTCTCCGTGGGTTTTATTCAGAGATTTCTAAATATAGTGGATACAAACACAGAAGTGTTGCAGACGATTTAGACTCACACTGCCACAGTGGGCCGTGTGCTAAACTTCCCAGTTAACCAGAGTGACTGCACAGAAGTCTTCTGATTTATTACTCAGTCTCCAAAACAAACCATCACTAAGACATTCAGGGGCATGCCTGGTGCCCACAGGTCCTGCACCTCTGTGCCTGTGAATTCTGATGTCCTTAGAGCTCTTGGAACTTGCTGTGTTTGATTGATGTGGGGCTCCAAGGGCAGCCTTGCTCCCTCTGTGGTAAGGTCAGTGCATCCATGTGTTCTATGTCCTCACAATCTGGTTCTGGGTGGGCCTGAGGTGGTCCCATAGGTGGGTTAGAGTGGGAATTTCTGTGTGGACAGGAAGCAGCTGAGAGTTCGCCCACCCCAATAGAGAACCTTCTACATTGCAGGAGGAGCCGAGCTGGGAGAGGTAACCCAGAATTCAGGTGATAGAGGTCCCAGACACAGGCCTGTCCTCCCCAGGGTACCAGAATCTTCCCAGCTACTAGGGAGGCTGAAGGGAAATGCCAGTTGAAGGCAAGCCTGGGTTACAGAGTGAGTTTGTTCAAGGCAGCCTGAGTAGACCCTAACTCGGAAAAACAAACAAAAACAAAGGAGGGCTGAGGACGTAGTGGGGGGGATGCTCCACGAGGTGCTGGGTTCAAACCCTGGGCATTAGTTACTTTTCTTGTGAAGAAATACCTGACAGAGCAACACCAGGAAGGGAGGGGAGGGAAGAGAAAGGGAGGGGAGGGAAGAGAAAGGGAGGGGAGGGAAGAGAAAGGAGGGTAGAGGAAGAGGAAGGGAGGGTAGAGGAAGAGGAAGGGAGGGTAGAGGAAGGGAGGGTAGAGGAAGGGAGGGAGGATTTCTTTGTAGGCCTTCATACTAAGCCCAGGCGCAAGCTTCATCCTGCAGGCCTAGATCCTTATGTATGAAAGCAGAGCCTAGATCCCAGCCTGAGGGTGTGGTCCATTATCTGTGTGAAGTCATGGCAGCAGGAACATGAGGCAGGTGGTCTCCTTGTATCTGCAGTTAGAAAACAGACAAATGCTGGTGCTCAGCCCACTCTCTCTGTGTTATTTAGCCCAGGACTCCAGCCCATGGGATGGTGCCCCTCACAGTTATGGGGGTCTTTCCTCCTTAATCACCCTAATCCCTCAGAAACACACCCAGAAGTGTGTTACCATTTCAGTTCTAAATTCCATCAAGTTGACAAGATAACCATCACACTCCAGTTCTCAATTATGATGGTAGAAAAGAGGCAGGGGCCATGGGGTTCAGTGCTCTGAGCTACAGAGAGGATATAGTGGGCCCAGGACTATGACAAGAGCCTCAGGCTCCTCCCTGTTGGTGGCAGTGTGTCTCCTAGGAGCTGCTCATGGGCCAAGTGCCATCACAAGGAGGCATGGAACTTGGCTGGGACAGATTCCCAGAAACCATGAGACCCCCTTTTATCCGCCATTCTTGCCAGTGTCTGCTTGGGCAAGAGATGCTTGGCTGGGCAGTCAGCCCCATGAGGCCTTTGTTGTCCTGGCCTTCAGAGAGAGAAAGATCTCCTGGTGCCAGAGAAAGCTGAGGCACAAGGTCTTTTGCTCATAGCAGCAGAGGCAGCCTGTGTGAAACTGAATCACTGTTGAACTGAGGCAGGGACTCTGCCCTGGAGAGTTTAGGTCCCTGTAGACCTTCATACTAAGCCCAGGTACAGGCTTCATCCTGTAGACCCTAGATCCTTATGTATGAAAGCAGAGCCTAGATCCCAGTGTATGAAAGCAGCCCTTAATGTTAAGCTTTATCATAGGATCTGCCCTGGAGAGCCTGGATCCCAGTCTCCTTAAGCAGGCTTTAATGGTGAGCCAAGTCATAGGCTCCCACACTTTGGGTCCTGGTCCCCCCTGAGCAAGCCTTTCTGGTAAGCAAGTGTTTACAGCAGAGTCTTTGTTCAGACCCCCCCACCCTCTCTGTATATTTAAACGAAGAGCTTTTTAGACCTAAACACAGATGTTCATTTGAAAATGAGAAATCAAATTAAGCGGAACCAGCCTTTGAAAGCGAATGCCCCGTAGCAAGCCGAACAAAGGGAGAAAAACACTGTGTGTAAATTTCACTTAAATCACTTTTTCATCTTAAATAAAGTTTTAAAGGAACAAAGTGCCGCGTCAAAGCGCTCATCACCCTCCTGTCCTCCAATGGAACATCTGCGCTCATTCTGATGTGAGGAAGGAGGAATTAAGCCAAGCTGGGGAGCGCTCCCCCCATAATTGCACCTCGTCCCTTTCTCAGACACAATGCGGATGAAATGCCGATTGAGCTGCTGACGAGGGAGGCTGAATAGCCCGAGTGGGCGACGTGAATCCCACTGAGCCTGTCCAGCGGATCTGCACTGGGGCCCCCGAGTTTCTTCCTTTTGACAGAGATGCCATCTCCTACACAATGAAAAGACAGCTCACACTCAGCTCTCAGAAGCCCTACCGTACCTGCTCAGCAAGTTTTAAAATAGGTGTTTCCGCACACCTGGGCGGGCGCATTGCTGGACTCTCTGGCTAGCTAGTGTCCTCCGGAGGGCTAGTACACTGCCAGTGGCTCAGCAGGGGCCAGTCACTGAACCCACGGGGACTTGCTTTAGATTGGAAATGGTGGCTGTAGGTTGGTGTTTTACTACATCATCATCAAAAAGATTCTCATGTATTCCTAGCTGGTCTCACAGTCACTATTTAGCTGAGAATGACCTTGAATTTCTGATCCTCCTGCCTCCACTCTAACTGCTAGGATTATAGGCATGCACTACCATGCTTAGTTTATGCAATGCTGGGGAACTCAGGACCTTATGCATGCGACCACCACAACCAACCGGAGTCAGTGTTACCATCTGTTCCTCTCCCTCCGCCAACCCTGAGATGCCCTCCAATGAGAGAGGGTAAAGAAAAGTACATCCCAGCGTACAGGAAGCTGAGGCTGGGGGAACTCCACAAGTTCAAGCTTGATTTATAGAATGAGACACACAGACACATAGCAGTTTCCAGTTATAGAAAGAGTTGAAGTGAGTTCAGTGATAGAACACTTGCTTCATGCACGTGAGGCCCTGGGCTCTGTCTTCAGCACTGGCGAAAAAATTGTGAGGTATGGGGAGATGGCACAGTCAGTAAAGTCACTCGTATCAAATAAGGTGAGGATCTAAGTCTAAGCTCCAGAGTCCATGTAAAAACTAGCTAGGCATGGCGTACGCCTTTCATCCCAATGATGGCACAGTGGAGACAAGAGAATGCTTAGAACCTCTGACTATCCAGTCTAGACCAATCAGCTCCAGGTTCAGTGAGAGACTCTGTACCCCCAAATAAGGTAGAGAGTGATTAAGGAAGATACTTGCTGTTGACTTCTGACTCCCATGTGCATACATGCATATGCAGTCATGCCAAACACATGTGCGTAGACCTACAAATCTGTACATGCATGCAGGCTGTGGAGAGTAATCTTAGATGAGACCCTAGGGACTGGCTGTTGTTGGAAGAATGGGCAGAGCTGTGGGTGCTGTGCTCAAGCCATGTGAAGCTCGGAAATATGGCGTGATGTGTTTAGTTGGCTTACTTAGAGGAGTGGCCTGTGTTGTTTTGGGGAGCAGGAAGCTCTGTGGTATATGTGGACCTGGAGTCACAGGAGCAGGCTGTTGGCAGCTCATGAGCATCTGTCCATTTTGCCCTTGGGCTGTTGAGACTCACTACCTCTTCCTTGCCCCTTTCCTCAAAGCCTCTCCTCCTGAAGGTAAGGAACCCACTGCTTCCCTGCAGAGCTAGGGAGGTGGGCCAGGTTCATCTGCAGCTTTCTGTTTCCTTCCCACCCAGAAGAATGTGGCTGCTTAGGAGCCTGTATGCCCCAGCCAGCTTGATGCCTGCATGGTGGCCTGTGCATGGGCACCTTTTCTTTTCCTTCAGTACCAGGCTGTGGGTCTGAGCCTCTCACAGGTACTGCCGTCATGAGCACATGCAGCATTCAGCATCTGCTGCCTCTTCTCAAGGGATTGAATGTCTTCAGAATTGAATTGGGCCAGCTTCATCTGTCCCCAAGGTCCTACTAGGACCTGTATTGCAAGAGGTCAGTCAGGACCCAGGGGAATCTCCATAGACAGCAGGGGCAAGTGTCACATCTGTGGAAAGTGCTAGGCCCTGCCACTGAAGTGCTTCCTGACTGTGGGAAGGTTAACTTCTGCACCTTAGCAACTGCAGAGGGGATGAGAGCCATCTTTCCCCTTTTGTTTTTGGCTGAGGCCCTGATGGCTGTAAGCAAGAACTTCCAGGTTCCAGGGCGGCAGGGAGCCAGACTTCCAGTGCAAGCATACTGAAGGTTTAGGGAGGACAGGCTGCCCGTGCTGGCCAGGCTGGAGTGGTAGCCAGGCAGCTCCTCTGGAAGAGGTGCAAAGCTGTATCCTCCCTTTGTCGTGGGACTGAGTCCAGAACTTCAGCCTTGGTTTCAGAACAAAACAAAACAAAACATCATTTTATTAGTTTTATGTATATGGGTGTTTTGTCTGTGTACCACATGTATGTCTGGAGCCCATGGAGGCCAGATAAGGGAGTTATCTGATTACAGATGGCTGTGAGCCACTCTGTGAGTGGTGAGAATTGAACCTGGGTCATCTGGAAAAGCAGCTGACATTCCTGACCATTAAGCCTTTTCTCCATCCCCCTCATACTCAGTTTTAGACTGGGCTGGGGGAGAACCCTCCTGGCTAGGCAGAGCGTTCACAAGAACGCTGGCTAGCTGGGAACGAAACAGGCATATGTCTATGTAGGAGACATGGGAGGAGGGAAGGGTGATGGACGGTGGACATGTCGAAAACTCACACCTTCTGAATGGCCCCAGGAGCAGCGCTGCATGGAGGGAGCCTGCTTGACTTGTCCTCCACCCATGGTTCCTGGTGAGGTAGAGGTGAGTTGCAGGAGTGCCAGGCCTGAAGCCCAACCCACAGGACATGGCCGTACAGGGGCAGGTTCACTGATGGGCATGTCCCTAGGGATCGTCTTTCCTTCCTTAGTTTCCTTCCTCTCTGTTTGATCTCTGTTAGTCCTTTGCAACCCATGTCCTGTGTTGCTCACTGTTATCACTCCCTCCCTGTGTCCCTCTTACCCATGTAAACATTCTTACCTGGCATCCCCAGTGAAGCTTTGGTAGTGTCTCACATGTGCTCTTTGAGAGAAAGACCCTTTTGGGTTGCAAGGGCTTCTCACCCTAAGACCCTTGGAACTTCCCAAAGGTCCCTCCCTTCTGCACCTGAACTGGAGACACGGCAGACTGTGACAGGTGTCTTCTGTGTGATGGGACTCTAGTGTCTAGTTTTTCATGGTTTAGTGTCTCAGAAGTGACTGGTCACATTTCTGCGCCACAGGAAGAGTCACCAAACCTAAATCTAATCTTACTGTTTGACTGTGGATTGGAAGCAGAGGTGTGTGTGTGTGTGTGTGTGTGTGTGTGTGTGTGTGTTGATGATATCGGGCCTAGAGCTTAGGTGATTTGGCCACAGCACTCTTAGGAGACGTTAGGAGAGTCTGTCCTCTCTTCACAAGGAGTTATGTGGTCAGGCTCACGATTTAAAGGAGTCAATTCATTTAAACCACAGCTGCCTTCAGTGGGCTTGCTGCCCTGAAAGCCCATTGATGTCTCTTTTTGCAGTGACTGTCTCTCTTCTCAGCAGGCTCCTCTCCTGCAACCCACAATGCTGTCTTGCCTGGGACCCAGGGTGGTTTCTGCTCTGCTGATCACCAGTTGTCTGCTGGGGGCAATGTGTGACACATGTATGTGG
>JADRCH010000139.1:2613121-2680755 GCA_019843965.1 Rhynchomys soricoides
GTGTGACACATGTATGTGCTGGAGGCAATGTGTGACACATGTATGTGGTTGAGGGCAATGTGTGACACATGCATGTGGCTGGGGCAATGTGTAACACATGTATGTGCTGTAGGCAGTGTGTAACACATGTATGTGCTGTAGGCAATGTGTGTGACACAATGTATATGGCTGTAGCAATGTGTGACACTAGTATGTGGCTGGGGCAATGTGTGACATGTGGAAGTAATAGAGTCCTCCTCAAGCCAGGGAACTAGAGTGCGTTTCTTTGGTCTGTCAGCTTGGCCTTATGATTGGAAGCTGTTGCCATGTGTGCCTCTCACTGGGCTCATGTCCTCCTTGAGCCTGTGCACTGGCACTCTGGTGTCTCTGGGTGGCAGTTGACTGCTTTGCTCTCCTTGCATAAGTAGTGTTAGTGGCAGGTGTGGCCTGTGTGTGGCCAGCCTACCTGGAGAGCTCCACCCTGGGCCTTCTGCCTAGAGACTACTTTATTCCATCACCAAGACCTCTGCTCTTCTCCCTTTGGCCCATGATTACAGGCTCTAGCTGCAGGCTCGAGGCTGCTCCCTTTGGATTAATTCTTCATAATCCCTCTAGGATTGGAGTGTTTTAGATCGTACAGTTATAATTGGGGGTGTATGGAGGTCTCTTCTTACCTCCCATTACATTTTTAGAGCCTTGGTGTTTTATATCAGACTCTTGCTTGGCCTGGGGGTGTCCTCTTGTAAGACTGAGATGGCTGCTGGTGTCACCTGCAGGGTGCCTGCTAGTGTGCACTTTGTTACTTGTTCTTCACTGCTGCTAAGAGCCCCTGCCTAGAATCCCCCAGTGAGGGTCTGGGGGCGTGGCTCAGTGGTAGAGCCCCTTCCTAGAATCCCTCAGTGAGGGTCTGGGGGCGTGGCTCAGTGGTAGATCACCTTCCTAGAATCCCCCAGTGAGGGTCTGGGAGCGTGGCTCAGTGGTAGAGCCCCTGCCTAGAATCCCCCAGTGAGGGTCTGGGGGCGTGGCTCAGTGGTAGAGCCCCTACCTAGAATCCCTCAGTGAGGGGCTGGGGGCGTGGCTCAGTGGTAGATGATGTGGCTCAGCAAGGCCCAGGGTTCAATTGTGCGCACCAAGCAACACCACACTACACCAAAACTAAACTAAAACTAAATAAAAATAAAAACTAAATGAGCAAAAACAGTGACTACTAATGCTGCCCACAAGTGTGCTGTGTTGCATCCCACTATTGCTGAGCCTGCTGCCCTCTAGCAGGGAACAGCACCGGACAGGGATCCCCAGGAACTTATGTGCATGCGGCCTCCCTTGACAGCAGACTCTATAGCAAAAGACAACACTGAAGTTGGCGTAGCTAGTGTAGCTAACACTGCAGTAATTGGAAGGGGAGTTTTTCGGGCTCTCGTGACGAAGGATTATAAATCTTTTCTATTAGAGGAGACGCAGCCGCTGAGGGTAGGAAGCAAGCGGCTGAAGCACAGTGGCAGCCCTCCCTGCTCTGCGTTGCTGATGGGGAAAGTGGTTAGTTAATTAGGTGATTTTTCTCTTCCTCTGACACGTGCAAATGAGCCTCCGTTAATAACTGAGTTGTTACATAAATGATAAAATTTTAACACCAATGTCAAGTTGTCAGGAATTCCTGGACAAGGAAGGTGAGCCTGGGGAGGTTCCCTGCTCCACCCCAGCTGGTTGTTTAGTTATTTAAAGTGGTAAGTGAGCCTCTGGGAAGTTACTGTGGGCAGCAGGGCCAGAGGCTCTTTGCACCCACTAGCAGGAATCTGCACTGGAAGCTGCCTGGTTTTTTTGTTTTTTTTTTTTTCCCAAGTCTTTCTGGTTCCTGGATGGAATCCAGCACCCTGGACAGCACCCTTGTTGCTCTAGCTCTGTTGCTAGCTCTAGCTCAGGAGCTAGCTGATCAACAGGCCTCTTTCAGGTCTAGGCTCAGAGTTCTGAGACAGAGGGACCTGTAGGGCAGGTCTGGGGAGAGAGCCAGCTGCAGCAGCCACTCTGTGTTCTTTGCTGGGGACCAGGCTAGCTGTAACTCCCTAGAGCAGGACCCTGCCTCAGTGTCAGAATCCTCAAAACAGAAAGCCAACCCAGAATGTCTGAGAACTGAAGAGGCCAAAGGCGACCTGGATGTGCTGATTCCAAGCAGTGGACCTTATTTAGCTTCAGAACTCTTAGGCTTAGGTGATGGCCTTCACTGTGGGAGGCAGGTGGCTCCTGCTGGGGAGGGCTATTCTGTAACATGCCGGGTTGGTTTCAGACTGACCCCGGACTTCCGATCCTCTCTGCTCTACCTGCAAAGTGCTGGCATTTGAGGCCTACGCCACTATGCCTGGTCTATGTGGTGCTAGAGATGGAATCCAGGGCTTTGTGCATACTAGGCAGGCACTTGACCAGCTGAGCTACAAGCCCCAGTCCCACGTGACATACTTTTAATCTCTGTGGGAAGCTGCAGTCTGAAAGGCCTGTTCTCTTGGACATGATTGAGAGTGCAGTGAGTTAGTCAGAGAGGACTTGTTCTCTGCTCAGAAAAGCTTTGTTCTCCGGCTGTCCGGACTGGAAGGCAGTAGGGTTACTTAATCTAGCTCAGTTGGCCAGTGCACAGTACCTCTGCAGCAAGAGGGGGCACTACCTATCACTATGAGTGTCCAGCAGACCAGCACAAAGCGCTTGTGTCCATAATATGTTGTGAGGCTTTGTGTGGCTGAGAGTGAAGGCCCTCTGGCAGGGAGCTCGAAGCCAGCTGTCAGATGAGCTATGTGAACAGTTGGGGAACTTCTATGACTGATCTGCCCCAGGTGACATTAGGGCATATGGGAGCATGGCTTTCTGTGTTCTTTTAAATTCCCCCCCCCCCCCCCCCCGACAAAGTCTCACTTTATATCCCTTGTTGCCTGGAACTCACTGTGTGGACCAGGCATCTGATATATGGAGTGGTGACTTGGTGGAGTGACCTTTCAGGGGAGTGGTCTTTGTATTCTAGAGACTGTTTATGGGCCTGAGGCTCTGTTGCCCTCCTGTAGCTAGGCTGGTGGGTTTTGGAGTCCTGAGAAAAGTGGGTCAGTAGGTCAGGCTTCTAGGCTGCCTGACCCTCTCACTTCTGTGAGCTCAGCTCCTACCTGTCCTCCGGGTGGCAGATTTTTTTCGTACAGTAAAGATTGGTGGCTGTCTCTTCTGGAAATCTAAAATGAGATTTCACTTCTTTTTAAGTTAAAAAAAAAAAAAGAAGCTGGAACATTTGCAGCTGGGCGATAGCAGAGATTTCAAATGTTACTTATCTCTTGCACAAAAGGAGAGAGGACTCTGTCAAGGCTGAATGCTAACGATGTGGAGGCGGTGGAAAGCACTGGGGGATGCTCTTGCAGAAACAGGCGGGAGATGGTCAGAGTGCACCGCAGCCAGGTGCAGTGAATGATGTGTGGAAGGAGGTGTGAGAATGACCTTGGCCTCCTGAGCTGTCCTTGCCCTTGGGACGCTTGTTTGCAGAGCTGGTCCCATTGCGTCTCCCCCACTCTTAGTCTAGGCCCAATGGCCCTGGGCCTACAGTTCCTATTCCTTTGCTATGTGCTCTCAGTCCCCTCTCCCCAGTCGGTGTCATTCTCTGTCATGTTAGAAGGATGCCCCTTTCTCTACGTATATCCTGTTGTCTTCCTGCCTAGAATTCCACATTCAGATCACGGGTTTAGCCCATTTCAGCCTGGCTTTTAGGCCTGATTCAGATAGCCGGGTGCTCTGGCCCCCTCGTGTGGCTTTTCTTTCATTATCCCATCTCACCTTGGCCACCTCCTGGAGACAGCAGGTCCATGTGTGGGTAATAGGTATGCAGTAGGTGTCTCTGTCTCTCCCAGCCCTGTTCATCACTGCCTGGTGAGTTCTTTGCTGGTTAGGTGTTCACTACTTTCCTACAACAGGAGTGGTTCCTGAGGGTTGATTGTGTCCCTTGTGACCAGACTTGTGCTGACAGAGTCCTTCTTTCTGCCCTGAAGCACCTGGGTGGCGCCTGAGCTTGGGGTGTTTTCCTGTTCTTCCACTAGCACTCTCTGGGTGACAGTTGGTGGCCTGCTGGCCTGACCCTTGTATCTGTGTTACCCTTTCTTAGTCTCAGTCTCTCTTAGCACTCTCATGCTGAGGGTCTGGTCAGCCCTGTGAGCATCCCAGGCTGCAGGGTGGGAGAGGCCCATCAGCATTCTTGGCTGTCCTTGGTCTTCCTCACTTTTGCTTTATCTGCCTTCCCCACTTCCTGCAGCTGTGCCCCCTCCCACCTGGGTGAGGGAGAGGAAGGAGAGGACGTCAGCAACATTTGAATAACCTGTTTTGGATCTGACTGCAAAAAGAATACAGTTCATTTAGAACATTTGACAATGTAGAGGAAACAAACAGAAAAGACCAGAAGAAAGGTTTCCCATAATCCTTCTGCCTCCTGAAAGCCAGTCTAAATGTGTTGGCTTAGATTTGGCCTCAGTGTGTGTGCTCTGAGTTAATTGTTAGTAAAAACAATACCATGTGTACTATTTGGGGAGTCTACCTATTTTGCTTAATCTTTCCTGACACTTCCCAAATTAAATGTTCTCACAGAACAATTTTTGAGCCCAGATAACATGTTTAGCATGGGACATACTTAACCCCCCCCCACCCCCCATCTTGTGACTATGGATCTTTCTCATTAAGAGTGCTTTAGTCAGCCATCTCATACTGTTAGCTAGTTAATCATCTTTAGTTTCTCACCTCTATTATAAATATACCCTGATTAATATGTGCTTCCAAATCCTTGCTTGCATAACTGCTGATTATTTCTCCAAGAAAAACTCTTAAATTAGAATTATACCCTTAAAAGTCTTTGCATTTTTCAAAGCAAACCACTTGGGAACGCTTTGCGGCGGCAGGTGGTTTTCCTACATTGTCTTCATTATAGTCAAGCAGACCCTTTGCTCACCCAGCAGAAAAGGTAAGGTGGAATCTGTGTGGCCTTGGGTTAGACCACAGGCTTTTAGTTCCTGCACCAGAAGCAAATCAGCGTTAGAGAAAAAAATGGCAAATTGGCTCTCCTAGGGTTGGGCTGTGGCTCAGTTAGAGCAGTTTTATCTTAAATGTATTAAGCCCTGGGCTCCATCCCCAGCATCACATGTACCTAGTATGGTGGGCTCATACCTGTAATTCCAGCACTAGTGAGGTGCAGGCAGGGGACCAGAAGTTTCAGGCCATTTGCAGTTATATAAGTTGAAATCAGCGTAGGTTACTTGATACTCTATCTCAAAAATAAATAATTGAAGACACGGTTGAAACAAAACAAAACAGCTTTGCCCCTATGAACTATACCCCGAGAAAGTGGTTACATTTAAACTTCTTGGTAGAGACAAGTCTTTCTGGAGTGAAGTCCCAGGTCATACATGTAGCCCTGTTCCCTCTAGAGGGGTCCCCAGCTGGGTGGGCCTTGCTGACTCCTCTGATGAGCAGAGGCGGAAAAGGAAGAGGACCATATTTGATGAGGGAGGCTGCAGATCCCATACAAGCCTGTGCCTGTGGATGGGAGGTGTGTTGGCTCCTCTGTCACCCCTGAGGGTGTCTGCCCAACTGATATCTCCAGTCCTGTCACGAGAGGAGCAGTATGCATTGTCTAAAACAAACAATAGCAAAACCCCAAATAGACCACAAACAAACTCAAAACTAAACCAAACCAAAAGCATAGACGTGTTAGTACAGCTGTCCAGAGCCAGAGAAAGACCGGAGATTGTGTCTGCTGTTGCTGTTGTATGTTCCAGGTGGTTAGGAATGGTCTCTGGGAAGCTGAGCCAGAGGCCCACAGACCTCGCATGTTTCAGTGTCAGGTCAGCCGTGTGGCTTGGATGCAGTGAATGAGGGCAGGTGAGAAGCCTCAGTGACACCTGTGGTCAGGCTGAGGCAGGAGATGAGAGGTAGGAGATGGCTCAGCCCAGAAAAGACTTGAGGTGAGGGTGCAGAGACATGGGCATACTCTGGCGATACTGCTGGAAACTGTTCCCTCCACCACAGCCTGATTGCCTGATGTCAGCCAGCACAGCATAGAGGTTTGGGTCCCTCCATGTCCCCTACCTCCATTCTTCTGTGTGGAGTCAAAGGGGAGGATTAAATGCTTGTGACAATTGCAGTCTGATTCCCCCTGCTTCACCTCTCTCTCCTTGTGTCCCCAGCTCATCTCCACTTTCCACTTCAGAGTCTTATGGTCTAGGCTGATCTCAGACTCAATATGTAGTCAGATATTTCTTTGAACTTGTGACCCTCCTGCCTCTGCCTTTGAGTGCTGGAATTATAGGTGTGCTCCACCACACATGGCTCATCCAATGCTGGGATCAAACCCAGGGCTTCATGCATGCTAGGCAGTCACTCTGTCGGCAGAGTCATATCCCCAGCCGCTCTGAGCTAGTGTTACCTAGCTGCACTCTCCAGGTCTCAGAAGCTCTCTCAACACACACTTCTAACTTTATTTCTCTTGCCAGCTCTTGGCTGGCAAGCAGTGTTCCCTTTACCAGAAAGAGAAGCCTGGCCATTCCCGCTATGAACCACACAGGCAGCAGCTTCCCGAGAACTTGGCAGTCCTCTTGATTTTTATTTATTGATAGGGAAACTCTGTTGATGTGTTGTTCAGTGGGTCTTGACAAATACCCCAAACATTAGTGTTGAACATCTGCCATCAAGGATGGTGGTTACCACCCTCAGGCCAGGCCAGGCCAGCCTCCATCCCCATCAGCCCAAGGCAGAGTTCAGTGAAGCTTGAAGTCAGGCTTCTACAGAGTGTAGAAGCTCCTCCCCCTCAGCTCTCAGAGCCAAGGGATTTGTTTTCTTTTCCAGCCCAGGGTAGCCTCTCCTCCACAGTGTGTCACTCTTAGGATTCCTCACCACATCTCACTATCTTCTGGGCTTTGCAATCTCCCCTTCCAGTTCAGACATTTAGTGCAAGTAGATAAGAGCAATTACAGGCCATCCGATCCATCACCCTGTAGCAGAATTTACAAGGCCTCAGTGCACAATGAGGGGCTGGCAGTAGCGTGATGAGTCTCAGGCCATCTCTGTTCAGACTTTGTCCTGCAGTTCCTCAGCGGTCATTTGCAGCTCTCCTCCTTAATTAGCATGTTTTAAAGACTTTGTTAGTTCCCTGGCTATAACAAGAAGCTAGGTTGTGCCAATACTGCACCGATTCTTTGTGAAGTGCCTTGGTCTTTTCCTTAGCCTTGACTTTGATTGAATGCAGCTGTGGATGAGGCTGGTAAGCATTAGCTGCGTTTCCATCGGGTGCCCTGTTCTCTGGGCAGAAGGGCACCCAATGTGGGAGGTGGTCTATTGTGACAGGTGCTAGTGTCATGCCTCAGCAGGGTTGGCAACCATGGGAAGCCAGAGGTGTGCGTGTGTTCCTTACTGGGACCAACCCTAAGCACTGGCATCATTAACTTTGAGAACCTCCTTGTTATAGTCTCTTACATCAACCGTGTGCCCTTACTCTCTGAAATAAAAAGGCATAAGGCAACCCGTGGGGCTGGGAAGGTGACAGCTCAGCTGGTAAAGTGGCCGGGTGCAGTGGTGTGCGCGCTCATGATCCGTGGTCAGTTGAAGACAGACGGGATCCTTAGGCTTGATGGCCAGCCAGCCTAACCTAATTGGTAAATTAGGGCAGTGAGAAACCCTGTCTCAGAAAATAGGTGGATGGCCCCAATAGGATGCCACCTGACATTGACTGCTAGGTCCATACACATATTCACTTATTTTCATATGCAACTGTGCACAAACACACCAAGAAAGACAACAGTAGCAACCTAGTGTCTCATCGAAGTCTGTTTCCATGAGGTAGAATGCAGGACTTGTTGGCATTCCCTGTGGGTCAGTATTTCAAGTCACATATAAAACATGGCCCATGTCCCAGAAGTGGGCTGCCTGTGTCCCCAGGTAGAGATGACTATTGCTGTGACCTCTCTCCCCTGGTGTGTTGTCTCTTGTGCTTGAATTTCACATATCTTCATGTGTCACACCTCACTGGAACAATGGGGTTTGATAGGGCACCACAGCATGGCTGACCCGCAGATGCTCTTGGCTGAGGTTGCTTCTGCATTGAGGAGAGCTTGGCACGTTGTCCCTTGCTGTCGAGCACCATTCCTTGCACACCTGTCTCTTGCTCTTAGGTGTCTGGTCAATGCTGGGTTTTGACCTTTATGAGTTACGGTATGGGTATCTTTGTGCAAAGGGCTCACATACCTGCATCTTGACATGGACCTGTGATTGCTGGGAGTTAACTAAGAATTTGAGGTCTGTCCATGTGCACCATTGCACCTCCACATAGGCTCAACCACGTGCTGCAGTGAGTAGGAGAGGCCTGCTGAGCTTGAATTGCTTTCAGCTGACGCCAGCTGTAGAGCACAGGTGCCCACTGCCACTCAGCTGACCTATGCACTCTCAGTCCACTTGGCTGACTTTCTACTTATAATCTTTGGCTATTTTTCTGTCCTCCAAATTGAATATTTTATCTCAGAATATCATCTGCTCCCCTCTTTTTGAGACAGGTTTTTACTGTGTAGTCCAGGCTGGTCTCAAACTCTTAATCCTCCTGACTCAGCCTCCTGAGTGCTGGGATGACAGGCCCTCACCAGCACATCCAGCTGCTTTCTCAGTTGGCATTTCCCTCTGTGTGAGTACACGCTTATCTTCCAGACATCAGTTCTGAGGTAAGCTGTTAGTGCCTTGGTTTCGTGTGGGTGCAGAAGGCCTTCTGTCCCCTCGATCATTAAGGCGTCCTTCTGCATCTCCCCTTCATGATTTTGACTTTCATGTCTCAAACCATCTGTCGGATCATTTGTTGCAAACCCCATGTTGTGGTCTTCTTGTCTGCATTAATCCAGGCAGCTTACACTCCACAGAAACCTGTGTGTTACCATCCTGGAGGCTGGAAGGGCAAGGGAGAGGTTGTGGCGAGCTTAGGCTCACCGTCTGTGTTGTCTTTCCATGGCAGCTCTCTATCCCCAGAGCTGACTGAGGAAGTGGAGGTGTGGTAGTTTGTTTCTTTTCTGTGGGCTCCATGTTGTTTTCTGTAATGTATGACGTTAATTGCTTTTCTCACTGGTGCGATGAAACTCTTGAAAAAACAGCAACCTATAGGAGCTAGGGTTTCGTCAGGGCCACCGTTTGAGATGGTGTGGTCTACCTTGTCAGGGAAGGCATGCCAGAGTTGGCTGCTCACAGCTGTGGCAGCAGGGTTGAGAGACTGCTTCTGTGCATCTTGGTAGATGAGGAAACAGTTCAGGCCGGGCTGTAATGCATAAGGCATTACAAGCTCTCAAAATTAGAATTTGTTAGAATTAGCTAGAATTTGATGTAGTCATTGCATCTGATAAAAACCAAACCCGTTTTGCTAATCAGAATTGTTATGCTGCCCCAGGACTGGAGGTTATATGTCATTTTATTTGACTGCAGAACTAGTAATAAAGTGTAAAGCTCTTAAAAAACAAAACACAACAAACAAACAAACAAAAACCCAGCACGGTTCACCAGCTAGCAACCACACAGTGAAACACGTAGGTCTCTTGGGGACATGTAATGCATACCAAGGACTTCCCTCTCCTCTCAGCTAGTGTCCTCAGTGAAGGTCCCCAGCACCCCTGGTTGGGGCCCCTCCTCCTGTCAGCCCTTTCTCTTTGGGGTAGACCTTACCAGTTACTTAACATGGGGCAGTGTTAAGGGAGGTGACTATGGCCTGAAGTGAGGATGGCGAGCTAGATAGCCTTCATCTTCTGAAGTGTTGGTGATACACACGACTCCTTCTGTAGGGTCCAGAAAATGACCTGTGATAACCAGCTATTCAGGTTTTAAAAAATGTTTTATGTTTATATGTGTGTGCTTGAGTGTATGTATATGTACCACATTATGTTCAGAAACCCACAGAGGTCAGAAGGGCACTGAATCCTCTGGAATAGGAGTTACAGATAGTTATGAGCTGTGGGTACTGGGAATTGAACCCAGGTCCTCTACAAGAGCAGCCAAGTGCTCTTAGCCTGTGAGCCACCTCTCTACCCTACATTTTCAGTTTTGAATATGTTGACTTTGTTAAGCACGTAGCAAGAAAAAGTAAAAGAAAAAAATAGCAAGTAGCAGACAGATTATCATATCAAGCACTTACAATGTCCCATAGAGGTGACTGCTTTAGCCTGTTTGAGAGAGTACAGAAGAAATGACATCAAACTGTGGTATTACAACTTCCTGTAGAGATGACCAGGAAAGTTGAGGCAGTCAGTTAGGGTGTCGTCAGTTGAGCCTTCTTTCCATGAATGAGCTTCTTGTTCTCATTGCAGTTTGTATACCACCGGATACATAATAGTATGTCTGTTAGAATTGGCTCACCTACTGGCTGTTTGAGAACGTGGAGTTTTTACTCACGGGCTGTTATGCTGTTCTCTCTCCCCTTTACAAAGCTAGAGGGGACACTGGTGCCAGGGCATGGGGTCTTAGAGGACACTTTGAGACAATCCTGCTTGGGTCTGAAGTGAGGGAGGTAGTCAGTCCCACTTCCAGAGCTGGGCTCTCAGTGAGCTCATATAGCTTGTAGCAGATTACTGTGCATTACACCTCCCCTCTGCCCTGTATTAGCAATGATCTCTGGCCTCCAAGAGCAACCCTGGGCCTCCAGAGCTCGGGTGCCAGGATGGGAAGTTTGAGGAGCAAATATTCAAAGGTCTGAGGTCAATTCCGAGTGTCTTCTAAGACAGTTATTAAACTCCCTGTGTGTTGCCGATTGAGAGGCACCGCCAGCAGCGGTGGAGTCACACAATGGCTCAGGAAATGTGTTTGCTGGCTCCTGCTCTCTGAGCTGCATTTCCTGCTTCTAATCTGTGCTCAGCAGATGGGCCTGGCAGGGATCTGCTCAGCAGCAGCAGCCAGGCTCTGCTCTACTCTGCTCTGCTCTGTCCGTGGGGGTGTGTGGGAGTCTGCAGAAGCTCCACTCAGCAGCTATACACACTGTACAGCCCTGACCCCTGCCCCTCAACACCTCACCCTGCAGAGCTCCACTAGTGCTCAAAGGTCCCTGACCTCTTTGTCACTGAAGACATCCTTTGCATAGTTGTGGCTGTCTGCAGGGTCACTCTGCCTGTATCTTGCAGCTGCCTGCTCGTGTCTTGCATAGACCTTCAGAACATACATGTTTCATACTCAGTCATCCCTGCCTGTCACTATCCAGCTCTGTCACCATAGAATGTACCATTAAGGGGCACAGATGGCCTGCTCATTTACTTTGAGGACTGGGGTTGGCAAGGGACAGTGTCTCTCCCATAGTGTAGGTCCGTGTGGAGGATGACCGATTTCCATTCTGATCTCGTGAGTGCTCTGGGGCTGAGGTCTCTCCCATGCCAGTGAGTAGGATCTAGCCAGGGCTGTTCAGCTTCTCAGCCCCAGGTTAGGGCTCATGGCCACTCAGCCTCTTCTGGAATCCTGTACATGGTCACTCTGTGCTGTGAACCCTCATCACACTTGGGCCCTTTGGGTTTCACTGTCTCCTTCTAGTGGTGATGCCCACTGCTACCAGTGATTTGGGGCTGACTGACCGACCTTCCTTCCTTCCTTCCGTCCTTCCTTCCTTCCTTCTTTTCTTGAGACAGAGTTTTTCTGTGTAGCCCTAGCTGTCCTGGAACTCTCTCTAGATCAGGCTGACCTGAACTCAAGAGATTCTCCTGCCTCTGCCTCCCAACTGCTGGGATTAAAGGCCTGCATCACCACCTCCTGCCAGAAGTTCAGGAGAAAAATTAAATGTGAAATATGGCAACAAAAGGCACAAGACCCCATGAAAAATCCTGGTGAAATGCATGGAGAAAACCTGAGCAAAAAAATTGGGGGGCCAAAGGCAGGCCTGTTTTCTTAATGATTTCCTGATGACACCTCTTCTAGGCAAGGAGCCGCCTTCTGTTCCCAGGGCTTTCTGCCTTTTCTCTCTTGGCTGTGGGTCACAGCCTCCACGGTCATCGAGGGCATTGCCGAGTCCCAGGGGCAGGGCATACCCAGTATCTGACCATAACAAGCAGGTTTCCTGGACACACTGGAAAAACCAACCTATAGAATCGGTGGTAGGCTAGAACTCTTAGAGCCCCTACAGAGTGCTAGGAATACCCTGGCTTTTCAGTGGGCTTCTGGGAGAATGGAGAAGTAAACACCCTCTTTATGTTTGATTTGTAGGCCACCAGCCAGTGACAGGGCCAACTTCTAGCCCTCAGTATGCTGCTTCGCTCTTATCAACAGTGTGTCTCTCCAGCCTTCACTCTAGGGCCCACGTGTTTGGATGCTCCTACCACAGGCCTTGCCACTCATGCTGGCATCACCCACCCAGACACCTTGAACCTATTCTTCTGTTCTCCCTACTCACCACCTGTGGTGATGCCTCCTTTCCTCACCGAGGGTCACTGTGCTGGCAGAGCCTGCAGCCCCTCTCACATTGTGTACGTAGAGGAGTACCATGCCAGACCCAACAAGCTTTAACCCTGCCTTTTAAAGGTCACTTCTGTCTCAGTCAGCTCTTAAAGTTCAAGAGGAAATAAACTGCTTAGAGCTGGCATTTCTCAAGCCAAGTGTCAACTCTCCAAGCCCGAGCCTTCGGGGGAGAGGAAGTGAGATTAATAAATGAGTGGCCATGTTGACAGAGTCATCGGTCAGCAAGTGCCTTCCTGTTCCCAGCCCTCAACAGAGTGGTGGACAGACAGGACACTGGGGAGTCTCAAACTCATTTTCTCCTCTTGGCTTCCCTTCGCAGCCTGGGGAACACTTTGGAGATATTTATTAACCAAGTGACAGCCTTTAAGCCTAACATCCCATGCATGCTTAGATGGTTCTGCCCCTCAGTGGTCCCTGTGCTGAGACAGGTGATTGACTTGGGCAGATGATGCTTCTTGCCCAGGGGAGACAGGAGAGGACCAGGGAAGTTGCCTCACCCAACTGGTTATTGACTTTGGGCTTTGGGCCAAGGAAAGGGAAATCAATGGGAGAATAAACAGTAGAATGGGTTTTATTAATCAGGCGCCACCGAGGCAGCTGCAAGGATTATAATGGAGCCCGGGTGTCGATCGGCAGCATGTGTGGTGTGGCGCTCAGGCCATGCTGGCCAGCAGGCCGCTATCGACCGTGCTATACCAGGAACCTCAGCATCAGAACTGCTAATTGGACTGCCCAGTGATTCCAGAGAGAGAGAGAGAGAGAGAGAGAGAGAGAGAGAGAGAGAGAGAGAGAGAAAGGGAGAGAGATATCACTGAGATTATTCTGTCTTACCTTCTAAATGCTTGTCCGATTTGACTCACAATCTCAATTAAGCTCACATCCAGCTCCACCCCTCAGGGCTTTTCTCTCCTGCTGTGAGACCTGCCTCACATCACTTGTCCTAAGACACAGGCATGGAGATGTAGCCTCAATTCTGTGCTCTGAATGACCTCCAGTGGCTAAAGTCACTTTAGTGTTGGCAGGCACTCCAGTGAAGCTCTCCTCCCGTGTCTTGCATGTATAAGTTATGCGATCAGTAGGCACACACTCATTCATATTCTGACACACTTTGGCCCATGACCTATACATATGCATTGCAGTTTTCCGTCACGATACTAAAATACCGGAAGCTGGTAACTGTATTACTAAGAAAAGTGGATTTGCCTCAGCTCTGGAGGTTGAAGAGCACAATTGGCAGCTCCATGGTTTCGGGTCTCTGGTGATGGCATGTATCATTGGGTGAAGCAAGACCATTTATGCCACAAGCCAGAAAACAGAGAGAGACAGAGAGTGTTAAAATTCCCTGGGAGGGTGTGCTCCTTAGAGATCTGCTGACACTTAACAGGCCGCCTCCTAAAGGGCTCTCCATACTGCTCACGAACCATGACAACCCACGTGTCCTTGGATGACAGGCCATTTCTAGGCCATGGCAGGATTCAGTGCTTCTTCACCTTCCCATGTACGTCCTATGTTGAGCCACTCGGTGAGTGTGATCTCCCAGGGCTTCCCTGGCCCCTAGGTATGTGGTAACTGGAGGGGTGCACCAACGGAGAAGCAGAGGCCGGAGATGCTGCTTAGAGGGAGGGGCCCCAGCAGGGCCTGCAGAGAGGCAGTGCAGTCAGCCTGTGGGGAGGGTCGGAGTACCCTCAGCTGCAGGCAGCCTCCTTGTCGCTCTGCTGCTTCTTCAGCCTGTACAGGAGGGCCTCTTCCTCCAATCCCCAAGACTTGTTGGCACATATGGTGGTGCAGGTAGAGTGGGCTGGTGATGGGGCAGGGGCTGAGTTTTGTGGACTTATCAGAGCTCGAGATCTAGATGAGGAAGGGACAAGAAGCCCAGTGCAGAGACCTGACCTTGTAGTGGCCAGTGCCCTTGTCTGTCAGGAGCCACACACCTACCTTCTCTTCCTGCTGCTGTTCTGTCTTTCATGGTGGCTCCAGTCCCCCCCCTTCCTTTCTTTCTTTCTTTCTTTCTTTCTTTCTTTCTTTCTTTCTTTCTTTCTTTCTTTCTGTTATTTATTTACTTATTTCCCGTGACAGGGTTTCTCTGTGTAGCCCTGGCTATCCTGGAACTCACTCTGTAGACCAGACTGGCCTTGAACTCAGAAATCCACCTGCCTCTGCCTCCCAAATGCCACCACTGCCCAGCACTCAGTCATCTCTTAACTCCTGGTTTCTGTCCCTCTCTTCTTTCCGCTCAGACTGAGGTCTCTCCCATCCCCTCTCGCCTAATCTCCAAGAGTTTAGGCCCAGGGAAGGAGCTAGGTTGTATTTCAGAAGTACTAGGATGTGGGAGAGTGTGAGAGACAACTGAGTCTTTACTCAGCCTGAGGTGTAACTCAAGGTCCAGCCACATTACCTGAGTGATGTCCCTCTGGGAGTACCATTACCCAGTGAGCATCTATGTCTGTCGTTGGAACATGGGGTGAAGTCACTGCCCTCCTTAGAAGGGTACCTGGGGTGCTCTTGGAAGAAATGGGTCCCCCTGTGCCCCCAGGCCTTCATAGAGACGTGAGAGGCCGTCCTTAGTATGATTCCTGATGCTCCTCCATGTGTTGCCAGGGGACTTGGGGCAGGGCCCAGGGCTGCTCCGAGTCCTGTTTGCAAGCAGAGGTGGGCTTCTCAGAGGCTTACTGGGTTTCTTTTTCTTCTTTCCATCTCTTTTTAAAAAAGATTTATTTATTTTTAAAATTTTATGTGTTTATATGTATACTCTGGTGTGTATATACATCTGAGCACTGTATACATGCAGCAGCCCACAAAGGTCACAGTGGCCATGAGGTGCCCTGGAACTGGTATTAACTTGTGAGCTCCGCTAGTTTGTAGTTGTTGCTGGCAACTCAACACAGGTGTTCTGAAGAACAGTAAGTGCGTTAACTGCTGAGCACCTCTCCAGTCCTAACGGGTTTTCTATGGCTTAAATTTTTTGTATTGATACAGTGTTTCTCTGTGTAGCCCTGGGTGTCCTAGAACTGTCCCTCTGTAGACCAGGCTGGCCTCAAACACACAGAGATCTGCCTGCCTCTGTCTCCCCAGTGCTGCATTAAAGATGTGCACCACCATCACCTGGCTTGTTGGTTTTCTATAAAGAGGTAGCTTCCAGATGTGAGGGGAGTTGGGGGTGATCTATCACTGCTTATCTTTATTTCTATCATGCAACTATCTACCTGGGTACCTATCATTTATGTTTCTGTCATGTATCCGCCTGCCTAGATATGATCTGTCTCCTTATATGTCTGTCTATTTTTGCAGTGCGGGCCTTGTATACGCCGGGCTGCATTGAGGTGTGCTGTGTCCCCAGACTGCAGTGGGCATTTTATTTGGTTAGAGTTCTTGCATATGAAGGAACTATGATTGGGTCAGGCCAGGAGGAGCTTCTGATGGTATTAGTGCATGCAGGCTAGCCAAGCAGGAATGAGTTAGGTCATCAGTGGGTCTGTGTGTATGTAGCTGGGTTTTATTTCTCTTACTTGAGTTTCAGAAGTGAACTGTTCGTGTAGGCCAGTGGTCAGTAGCCTTTCTCTGTGAAAGGCATGGAAGGGAAATGTGTTTGCTTGCCATTAGAAAACAGCCACAGAATAGTCAATGATGGGTGTGGCTGTGAGCCACCAGACTGTATGCAAAGGGAGGGTAGGCTGTTTGCTGAGGTTTAGGCCTATAGGGAAGAGCAGGGGTTTTGGCTGAGATCTGGCCTAGCTCTGCCACAGTTGTGTGACTCTCCTAAGGGTCACTGCACCCAACTCTTCTTCTCCTGACATGTTAGGGCTAAAGTGACACTTGTGAGAGTGCCCCTTCTCACCTGACACACAGCTGTGTCGGCCGTAACTTCCTCACAGGCTTTTAAAAAATATTGTATTATTTTATTTTAATTACTTGTCTCTGTGGGTGTATAAGTGAATGAGTATAGGTGCCCATGGAGGGCAGAGGAGGGCAGTGGACAGCAGTGGACAGCAGTGGAGGTGGGGAGCAGGGCCAGCAAGGAAGGACAGTGGAGGTCAGGAGAGGGGAGGGGAGGCCTGAAGAGGGAGAGAGTAGATGCATCTGCTGGAAGGTTACAGGTAGCTGTGAGCAGTGTATCAGGGAACTTCAGGTCCTCTGAAAGAGCACTACCCCCTGCTTAGCCATTTCTAACTTCTGTTGTTTTATAGCCTGGTTCAGTGCCTCCGAGAATACCACTGGCCTTTGAGTAAAAAGCCAAGAGCTGTGCTTTGTAGCCACATCTTCTTTCTGAATTATCTCTTTACACCTTTTATCCCAAAAGTTGGGTGGAGGGCACAGGAAGGCTGCTCAGCAAGGCTTGGAGGGGTGATCTGCCCTCCGGTGTCTAATCCTCAGCAGAGACTCAGTGAGCGGCCTGTAGTGAGTTGCTGGCTGGTAACTGATCAGTCAAATTGGATTATTCTTTATGGTTGGGGAGCAAATTGAAATTATAAGAGGTGATTTTCCTTCTCACATTTCAAGGCCAGATGAGAGTATTTACTTGTGGCCTCTGTGTATCTGGGAATGCAAATTGAATTTTGTGATTGGAATTGATGAGATGTTAGGGACAGCACTCATCACAGGGCGTGTGCCCAGTGACCAGAGACCAGACAGCTTCCTCACTGGCTTCCTGGGCTGGGCCTTTGGTTCGTAAGTATTTAAATCTCCGCTTTCCCTATTCTCTGGTTGTCTATACAGTTTGGCAGTTTTGTGATTTTGGGATGTGTGTGCATGTGTGAGTGGGTGTCAGAAAGATGTGGAATAATAATTGGGGGTTTTAAGAGATGGAATTGACGGTAGAAACACAGACAGCCATGTGGCATGCTGAGCTCTTATCAAGGTGGAATTGACGGTAGAAACACAGACAGCCATGTGCCATGCTGAGCTCTTATCAAGGGTCCTGGGGAAACTTTGGCTCTTTTTGAGTTTGCATCGGGCTGCCCCACTGCAGGAGCTAGTGCATGGCTGCCACTTGTTTCCTCCTGTATTTGGGATCCTTACTTCCCCTACAAATTCCAAAACCACCTTGTGGCTCAGGCTAGACAAGCCTCCTGAGGCTTGCTGCACATCAGACTGCCCTTAGGGTCCACTGGAGACCTCCCAAGAGTGTGCCAGGAGCATGGTTTCACCAGCAGGGCCTTGCCCTTTGGTAAGGACAGGGGGTCAGGGCGGGACATCCTAGCTCTGCCTGCAGAGTCATTTTATAGGTATGGCCACCTTGACCTGCTGCTGGTAGCACTTGTGAATGCTCTGTGCTTGGTGCTGGCACCTTTGCTGTCTGTGGTGGAAGTCTTTTAGAAATGAAGTACCTTTCGAGGAGGTAGCTGGGAATAGACAACAGTGGCCACCTAGGATGTGACATCCTAAGGGACGCCGAGCCTGTGTCTTACTACATCTCTGGCTGGTGTGTGTGGGGGGAGTGAGGGTGGATCTGTCTAACCTGGACTTCTCCACCTTCTGTTGAATATGTAGCTCTGTCTGTTGGCTTTTTTCCCCGAAGGCCACACCTACCAGAAATAAGCCTGAATCACTTAGAGTCTGGTCGTCAGCATACTGACTGCCTGGAGGGTCCTCCTGAGTGGTGACTTAGCCTGTTGTGAGATTCCTTCCAAGCAGCCTTCCTACCTAGGGTGGCCCTGAGCACACCCAGTCACTTCCCGTCTGTTTCTTTGTCTTTTGATCTACCCCCTTCTCTTCTGTGTCTGCTCACAGGGGGTGTCTTCTCAGAGGGGGCTCCCCAGCACCCTCTGTTCCCCCTTCTGTGTGTCTGTATCTTGGTCTAAACAATCCTTGTCACTTTAAAGCTCTATTGGCAGACCCTCCCCCCACTCCCTGTCTTACTGTCTGAGAGCATCTGACATCATGATGTTCACTGGAGAATGCTCACTGACTACTACAATCTGACTCTCTATGGCTCTGTTAGGGCTTGCCCTAATAACATGGGTGAGTATTTCCTGGGTTTAGGGATAGGGCCTGGTGCAGACTGTAGGGATAATTTATTGGCTGACCAGCTGGCCCGCTCCCTGTCATCCATTTCTGGTGCCATAACTCTGTCTCTGGTTGGTCCCTGTTAATTCTTCACTCACTGGACAAGCAGATTTCTGAAATTTTCTTTCAGTTTTTAGAGACTCCCCAGTGGGTTGAAAGGAAGCAGGGACATGCTGACCCCTTCTTGCTCAGTGCACATGGTGTAGAGACTGAAGGTGACTGCATCGCAGCAGGCCCTGCTCAGAGGCCTCCGGTATGGGGACCCACGCTCTGCACATTTCCTCTTGACATAGGGGTGGCGATTAGGGACCTGTAGGCACCTGGTGGCTTAGCTCCTGACCTGGGATATCTTAGGTCAGTGCTGCAGGCTACACCAGGCACATGTGCAGAGGCCAGGAGGGGTAAGCATCTAGTTTTCCTGGTGCACACACAGTGGCTTCACAGAGGTGACTCAGCGGGTTAGGTCTGCATCGGCTCATCTACAAAGCTCAAGGTTAGAAATCATATGTGTTAGCAGGTTTTGATCTGTGCTCCTCAGCCCTCCAAGAATAAAGGTGCAGTAGGATTTGAATAAAATTATACTAGTGTTTTTTTAGCCTCATGAAGGAGATGAATTACAAAAAAAATTCACCATGTGCACAGAAACTCCATTATCATAACCCATAGGAGACCACTGCTATTGGTGCGTGTCAGACTGCTTTGGGCTGTCACCACAAAGGCTCTGAGGTAGCCCTCTGTGTGACACCTCTTCTCAAGTGTTACTTAATGGGGGTTATATCAATGCGTTTGGGCTCCTGTCACAATTTTGCTGTAGTTAGGGCTCCTAATTTGCAAGCTTGTCTTTCTCTGGGGCCTGTAGCCAGTGGCTGAGGTTGCAGTGCTGGCAGATGTGTGAGTGGGGAGGGCTGTCTTTCTGCTTCTGCTCCTGAGGGTCTCCTCTGAGGCCCCTCATCCCATCACAAGTGCTCTGCCCTCGCTGGCCAGGTTCCTCCCAACACTGGCATGTTGGCAATTAGGGCTTCACATTGACCCTCAGTTCTCAGCAGAGATGGCACCTACCTCAGAGATGCCCTTGTCCATGGAGCCCTGGATGGCTTGGAGCTAGCTCTTATAGTCCAGGCTGGCCTCAAACTCACAGAAAACTGCCTGCCTCTGCCTTTGGGGGGATTAACAACATGCGCCTTCATTCCCAGCTTCATATTTTATTTTTTAGACAAGGTGTCATGTAGCCCAGGCCCACCTTGAATTTGCTACATAGCCAAGGTTGATCTTGAATTCTGGCCTTCTGTCTCTACTTCCTAAGTGCTAGGATCACAGGTGTGTACTACCACACCTGTTTATGCAGTGCTAGGGAACTGCAGGCTAGGTGAGCATTCTGCCAACTGAGATGCATCACCAGCCCTCAGAGATTTTTGGTTTTGTTTTTTTAAACATAGAACCTGGGCTTGGCCATGGCCGTGGAGACATGTGAACACACTGTTTCTGCCCCACCTGGTGCTCTAGCACTGGTTTCTATGTGGTGGTGTGAATGCCCTGCAGTACTCACACTTGTGGGGTTTTGTTTGTTTGTTTGTTTTTCTTCCAGACAGAGTTTCTCTGTGTAACATCCCTGGCTGTCCTAGAACTTGCTTTATAGACCAGGTTGGCTTCAAACTCACAGGGATCTGCCTGCCTCTGCCTCCCAAGCACTGGGATTAAAGGTGTGTGTCACCACCACTGAGCTGCACTTTGTGTTTTTGAATGAGTGACTTTATTAAGTATATAGCAAGCCAGCATCCAAAAAAATTAGCAAGTAATAGATACATGACCCATAACTAGATAACAAGCATGCAATTGGGTACGCACAACATCCAGCAGACACTAAATTGGGGAAGTTGAGGCAGCTGGAGTTCTGCACTGAGCTCTTCGTGGCTGAGCTTCATTGGCTGAACTTCTGGCTTCTCTTTCCCTCTGTAGGCATTTTTATATCACAGAATAAACGCTGGTAACCTCTGTTGGCAGTGATTCCGGCCATTTCAAGAGTGTGACATTTTTACTCTTGGACTGTTTAGCTGTCACAGAGTTAGGTGGGCCAGCCCAGACAAGAGGCCTCAGAGGATACTCATAGACAGCCATGCTCGGTCTGACTTCTTGTTAGAGCCAGCTTCTCAATGAGCTCTACAGCATGTGACAACTCAGCGTATGATGTGTATGGACCTACCGTGACTTGGTACATGGCTTCACTCTCGGATGGGGACTGAGCTCTTTCTAAGAGCTGCTCTATGGTACCACAGTGTTTGAGGCCCCCACAGCATCTGTTGATATAGGTATGCTTTTCTTACTGCATGAGTGTGGGTTCTGGGTTCCAGCTGGGGAAGGCAGGCCCCAGGGCTGTGAAATGCTGGGTCAGGCAAGTAAGAGCTGGAAGGAGCATTGTCTTGGAGAAGTTTGTTAAAATGTCTCCTGCCGCTCTGCAGCATCTCTTGGCCTGGCCTGGTTCCTTGAAAGTAGATATTCTTAGTCCTGGGTTTCTGATGAAGCTTACATGAAAGTGAGCGGCAGTGTCCCGCCACATCCAAAGATGGCTCTCAAAGGCCTGAACTCATTCTCTCAGGAGATGCTGCCTCAGAAAGGCAGCGATCGATAAACACGCTCAACTTCTCCTTGAAGCACCAAGAGCTTTGCTGTGAAGCCCCAGAGGTTTGTGGAAATGCCGCTGCCCTCAGAGTTCAGCACGCTGTGGAGCGAGAACTTTAATTTTTTATGAGCTTTCTCGTCTCTTCCTTGGAAGAAAGGCTAGAGTTGAATGGAGAGAACCTGGGGGGAGGGGGGATAAGGGAGTGCAAGAGAGAGCCAACAACCCCAGGAGATGATGGGGCTCCCCGTTAGGATGAAGTTGCTCAAATTCCTCCAGCTGTTGAGGCTCTCAGGCCCATGGACCCAGTGGGAGAGGTCCCCATTTCAATTTGAGATTCATGTCAACTTGAGGATCCTGTATCTCTGCATCCTTGTGTGCCTGGGTGTCGAGGCCCATCTGGTAGGTGTGACTTGAGAAGCCCAGCTGTGAGTGTTGAGAGCCTCTTTAGACAGTTTACTGCGGCCCTCTTGTATGTGGTGCTTTGTCTGTCTGCAGGCCCTTGTCCCCTCCGTGGATCGCCTCCACCCCTGAGCTTGTCAGCCTGTTTCCTTCTGGATGGAGAATGCCCCCCCCCCCCCCGTTCCCACGCAGCTTCCATTTCTTAGCAGGACCCAGGATTTCTAGACCTCTGCCCCTTTAATACCGTTTGCCTTCTGCTCCCATCTGTACTCCAAGGGGCATCTGGACAGCGTTTGTGTCCCTCTCTCTGTTCCTCTTGAGGTTTTTTTTTCTTCTTGCTCCTGTTCCTCGGTTCTTCACTGCCTCCTGGCAAAGGACCCCGAGTCTTCTCCTAGCCAACTTCTGTTTCCACACGGTGTGAGTGTGCTCTAGATATGAGAGTGTTTAGCCTTTCATCCCCTGAGTGTCCCACACATCTGTCTTCTCCTGTGCCTGTGGGGAGGAGTCCCTTCAGGATATTAGGGATCTAACTCAAGATACTTAATTCTCTTCTTTTACTTCATGCTACCTGCCTACCATGGACTAAAGCATTCCTTCCTTCACTGGTTTTTTTCTTTGCCATGGCCAGTTAGGCAGCAGTACCTCAGCTCTGGGGTGCTTGGACCTGTAGCCCATGTTTGCCATACCAGCTGGCATCTAGTTAGCCTTCTGCAGGTACCAGTGGATGTGCAGGGCCCTGTGCCTGCCCGGCTCACCTGCGGCTTCCCATCTGCTTCCTCCCACTCACCCGTCCTCCTGCACACCATCCAATCCGGTCTGTGATGTCTGCTGTACTTGAAACACAAGCCCCTGCAGGCAACCCCGCCCAGTGCTCTCTCCCCACTCAGGTACTGATAGGTATCCTGCAATCTCAGAAGGTGTTTGCTGCAGCCTGTTTGGTTTATGTGAGCTGTTCCTTCCCCTGCAGTCACCTGCTTGGTGATTTATGCCTGTTTTGCAGCCAGGAGGAACCTAGCCTGTTGATCATTGTGCTCAGGGCTTCACTGAAGCTCTGCAAATGATGCTCTGAAGCGCCCTCTCTCTGCTCTGCTCTGAACTGCAATTTATAGTATAGCCTTGTCCTGTTGGAAACCTGGGAACCTGTTCTGCCTGGGAACTGACCTTATGATCTTCTGTGGTCTGCAGTCCTGCCTGTTGTCTGGCATCTTCTATAGGACCATGCATTCCTCTGATACCTGGTTTTGCCCTCCACCGTGGATGAAATGTGTTTGTTCTTAAGAGAGAGATGGGTACTGGGGGAGATGGCTCACCTGCTACACAAGCATTTGGACTTCAAATCAGGTCTCCAGAGCCCCTCTAGAGCTGGTTTATCTCTGTTGGATAGAGGCAGGCAGATTTCAGGGGCTCGCTAGCTAGCCTGTTCAAAACAGTGAGCCGCAGGTTCAGTGAGAGGCCCTGTCTCAAAAGATAAAATGAACAAAGTGGAGAGAGTGAGGAAGGCATTCTGACATGGATCTCTGGCCTGCACTGGTGAGCACAGAGAGTCCCTATGCAGGAGAGGAGCATGGGTGTAGATTGGGGCTGTAGGCCAGGGGTAGAGTGCCTACCTAGCAGGTGTAAGACCTTGGGTTAGATACCTAATGTTTCTGAGGGGACTCTTTTCTTCTTGGCAAGGAGTATTGTGGGAGGGGGACAAAAAGTTCTCTTTATAATCTGAAATATTACAACTCAGGTCTCCCCGATACCCTAAGACTCCACCTTCTCCTGTGGTGCCATAGCACATGCATCTTTGCTCATGGTCTGCAGTATGTGTGGCATTCCACACAGTTACCTAGGTGCAGGGCTGAAATTGTGTACCTGTGTCTTTGCATTTCTTAGGTAGCAGAGCCTAGCTGCAGAGTGGAGGTTGGTAGCTGGCTCAGGCCAAGTGATAGACTTCCTGTTGTCCAATCTTGCTGCCTGGTTCTGTTACACTGAGCCCTGGTCCTCAGTGTCCCGGCTAAGTGGCTCTTATGTCATGGCCTTGGGTTTGTTTGCATCTGTGCCAGGTGGATAGGACACTGGGTAGCTATGAGGGGACTGCTGTCCCTGAATTCCAGCCTTGGGTTTGGCAGTCTTCCTGCAAGGCTCCCCTGAACTCCTTGCTGAGGACAGTTTATCAGAGTGATCCCAAACCCCCAGTGCCACCCTGCTTGTATGTACCCTGTCACCTGAAAAGTTGCCTTGCCCTGCCTCTGTCTCTCTCTGCTTGGCTCGTAAGTAGCAGGGCAAATGCTACCATTCTAATTAAATTACCCGCTTTGGAGCAGTGATTTAAGGTGCTTGTGAGCCTCCCCACCTGAATTCAACGATTCAAGAGTCGATTTCACAGTCCTTGATTATTAAATTGGTCTATGAATAGTTTTCAATTGAACTGGAACTCAAAATAGCCTCTTTATATGTCTGTTTCCCGTGAATATTTGCTCTTGCCTTACATTTGGGGTTGTGATGCACCTAGGGTGCAGGTGGCAGTCGGCTGCTTCTCAATGGGGCTAGGGGACAGTGCAAGACATCCTGAGATTGCAGAATTGAAGCCCACCACTGTCCTTGATGTCACATGGTTGACTCTGTCTTCTGTGGTCATGTTGGTGGCCAGAGTAGGGTTCCCTGTGACACTTTGCAGGACCAGGAACATCCCAGGCCTCTGCTGAAGCTTCATAAATGTTTGACTTTCATTCACTTTCAAATTACACTTCAGCTGTTTAAATGATTTTACTGAGTTATAATTTACAAAACCCCATATTCACTCAGATGTGAAATAGACATATTTGCAGGGGCGTCTACCTGACAAAAGTGCTATCTGCCGCCCCTGTGAATTCAGGTTTTCTTGAAATTGTGTAATCAAAGCAAACAAAAATAATTGGATGCAGAAGTAATCTGAGCTGCAGGTGTCTCTCACAGGCCCCTCCCCCAGATTGTATATTTTCAAAGTAGCTTCAGTGTTCTGGTCACAGTTACTTTGCATGAGTGTTGCATATGTCACCTGATAACAGAATCCAGATGCTCTGCTTGTGTGTGTGTGTGTGTGTCTGTCTGTCTGTCTGTCTGTACATGTGCATTATTGGCCTGTGACATGATCAAGTAGTCTAGAGAGCTGGCCAACAAGCTTGCAGGATCTATCTGCCTGTCTCTGTTTCACATCTTAACATCACTGGGCTTACAGGTATGTCCTGCCACGCCCAGCTTATTGTGTGGGTGCTGGGGATCCAGACTCGGATGCGCATGTTTGTAAAGCAAATGCTTTGTCAATTGAACTGTCTCCCTAGCCCCCATGTCCCAATTTGCAAGAGCTTTTAGTATTTCCTTTGGGAAGAGGTCTGTGGTTGACAGCACATACACTGTGTTCCTGCTGTCAGTTCATCATCAGCCTGCAGTGGCCGTCTTGGTTGGTGGGGTTGGGTGGTCCTTCCCCAGCTGCTCTTATCATCTGATCTTTCTCTTTCTGCTGCTGTGGCCCTTCTCCAGGGGCAGTCATAAGATGAGCTGGAGCCCAGTGCACATGTGAGAGGGCACCATGTGGATACTTGATGAGATCTTTGCCCTTGCTGTTCAGGGGTTTGCCATATTCTCTATAGGACCAGTGGCAACAGAGGCTGCACTGGGCAGCTGTGGGACTAGTGGGGTGGTAGCAAGGGTACTTTCTGATGGCCTTTGCTCAGCCTGGGAGTGACCAATGGCCTTTAGAGGCCAAGGTCCAGATCTGGGCCTCTGATGTTCACAGAGACAATTGGCCAAATTGTGAAGTTGTTGGAATGTCCTAGGGAAGGAAGTAGCCAAACCAGAGAGGCCACAGGGACACAGTAGGAAAGCAGAGATTGTAAAGGGACTCTAGGCTTGGCGGCACAACCTGTAACCCTGTTTTTTTGGGATACCCAAACAGGAGGTTAAAAGCTCAAGTTCAGCTTTGGAGACTTAGTGAAATCCTGTCTTAAAGTTCAAAATAAGAGGAGGTCTGGGAATGTAGCTCAGTGTAAGAGCACTTATTTAAGACGGATCCAGTGAGGGGTTAGGGTGTGGCTCAGTGGTAGAGCCCCTGCCTAGAATCCCCCAGGGAGAGGCTGGGGTGTGGCTCAGTGGTAGAGCCCCTGCCTAGAATCCCCCAGTGAGGGCCTGGGGGCGTGGCTCAGTGGTAGAGCCCCTGCCTAAAACTCCTCAATGAGGGACTGACAGCCTGGCTCAGTGACAGAGGTCTTGTTTAGTATGCCTGAGGCTTTGGCTTTAATCCTTGATACTGCAAAACCACGTGCATACATGTATAAATAGAGAAAGGGAAAGCAGAGGAGGTCAGATGCCATTGTCTGGGTATGTTCTGACATCTGTTTCACATGGCAGGCCTAGCACCCAGTGTGAGCCAGGACTTTCTCCTTCAGAAACTCTGCAGGCCCAGTGCTTGCTGCGGGGGCTGTTCTCTGCACCCGCCCTATGCTGCACATCTGTGCCGACTGTGACTCACATGGGAAGTGCTTGCGCTGGCAATTTAGCTCATTCAGAAGTGCCGTCTTGAAGTGCCTGTGGCTGACAATCTTTCCCATTGTGTGTGGAGTTGCACTTCCCTCCCCCTCGCACCGTGTTCTGGGATCACCCTGGGTGTCTTTGAAATCCAGAACCTCCTGAAAGGCACTAAGTGGCTATTCAGGAGCGAGGAAACGACGAGGTGTTTGCACGTGCAGCTCTATTTTAGGATGCCCCTGTGGGATACACAGTGGGGAATGTGTCCTTAGACGCGGGGGATGGTCATGCCAGGCCTCATGGATCTACCATCTTGCCTTCCCTACAGTGCCCGGGGTCTGGAGAAGGCCCAGCAGCAGCTCCAGGATGAGGTCCTTCAGGTCAGTGCACAGCTACTGGAGGAGAGGAAGAAGAGGGAGACACATGAGGCACTTGCCCGAAGGCTCCAGAAGCGCAATGCATTACTGACCAAGGTACAGTTCACCCAGCGTGACTGAGCTCACCCATGCCCACACCACCATGCCCATGCTAGGCCTTTTCCCTCTGGTTGCTCATCTTCATTTGGACACCCGTGAAGCTGCATGTGCTTGCCTGTGGTCCACAGCTGTACATCCCCAGTGGGTGTCCCACATACCCTGGACCACAGGTCAGCCATAGTGCTGGCCTTTCCTAGCTGCAGGTTGCAGGCTGCAGGCTGCATGCTGCAGCAGAACAGTTCAGTTAGGCCGTGTGCTCTTAGTCCAGACTTGTGAACAATCTTTTGAATGGCAGAAGGAGTCATTTAGAGCCCACAGCTAAAGTATACAATCATAATCCTAGAATTTAGGAGACTGAGGCAGGAAGGGATGTGGTGAATGGAAGGCCAGTCTGGGCTCTTTACCTTGACTCTCTCAAAACATAGGATCAGTGGGCCTCCCAGACTCACTGTCTCTGCATGTCTTGACCTGGGCTTGTGCAGCCCCTCAGGGGAGTGTTTCCTGTAAGCTGGCCTTCCTTAGTGGTGGCCGGCCTTCCTTAGTGGTGGCCGGCCTTCCTTAGTGGTGGCCGGCCTTCCCGCCCTGTGCCGTTAACATGAGCAGAGGAAGCTGGAGTGGGCTCTGTCCCAGCATGATGTAAGGGTGGCCGCCAGAGCTAATGCTGTGGGTCCTCACGGTGGTGTGCTCTCCCTGGTCACGGGCCTCTCTTAGCCTGCATGGTACTCTGAGGTCCTCAGGTGTGAATGGAGTCCCTGATGAGTGTCATGTGGAGCATCTCATGGACTCTGGACTTTCAGAGCATAAGAAAGGATGAGCTGGATCTGTCCCCAGGTCCATGAGACTAGGGAATCCAGCTTGCTGGGTGGAGGCCTACTCTCTCCTTGATAGGTGTGGGTACAAGGCCTAGTGCCTTAGTTAGGGTTTTCCTGCTGTGAACAGTCACCAAGACCAAGGCAAGTCTTATAAATAACATTTAATTGGGGCTGGCTCACAGATTCAGAGGTCAGTCCATTATCATCAAGGTAGGAGCATGGCAGCGTCCAGGCAGGCATGGGGCTGGAGGAGCTGAGAGTTCTACATCTTCATCTGAAGGCAAACAGAACAGACTGGGCGTCCTCAGGCAGCTATGAGGAAGATCTCCAAGCCCACCTCCACAGTGACACACTTCCTCCAACAAGGCCACACCTCCTACTAGTGCCACTGCTGGGTATGAGCATATGCAAACCATCACCCCTAGGAAGTTGGTGCACCCAGAAGGTGCAGGGTGTGTGTGACCAGCTCTGTGCTTGGTGGTATCTGATGAAAACCTGACTCTCTGCTACTGGACCTTCCAGGTCTAGACTGTTACCAAGTGAGCCATTCCTCTACTTCCCAATGAGGTTTCACAGCTACTCCTGACAACCCCCCAGTGTCTCGTAAAAGAAGATCTAGCATTTGTGTTGGCCTCGAACATTTCCTCCCAGGGCTGGGGCAGGGCTGAACCCTCTTTTCAGCCTTCAGGGTCCCTGCAGAGAGCCTAGGAAAGAAGTGGCTAGACTGTCTTCTCACAGCAGCTTGCTTCCAGCCTTGTACCTTGGCCTAGAAGATGCTCAGATATTGGCATCGTTCTTTTTCTGGGCCCCAGCATCATCCTTTCCTGTCAGTGTGACGCCCATGTGGATGGGAATATGTGGTCACGGCCCTCAGACTTGACAGTGCAGCGGGCAAGAGGCAGAGCGCTCAGCCATGCACTCACCAGCCGTGACAAAGACAAACACTGCTGTGAGTGCTGACACGGGAGGAGCTGTCGGAGGTGAGGCTTAAGCAAAGACCCAGAGGATTTACTGTTTACCAGAGCATGTGAAGAGAGCTGGCCCCATCCCCACAGAGACATGGTTCAGGGAAGAAGGCTGTCACAGAGCTGCTGTCAATGCCAACATTGCAGGTGCATGGGGGCAGGAGGTGGCAGATGTCCTGGTCTGCTGACCCATAGGCAGCTCACTACAGTGCTAGCGCAGGAGGTGCCTGTGCACGGTGTGGGAAGACAGTTAGCCATGGGAAAGCTCAGAGAGTGGGGTGGGAAGGGGATCTGCTTGATAGACTTCCTTAATGGGCGAGGTGCTTGTGTCCTATGACTTACTGAGTGGTGAAGAGAGAGGTTGGCGCTGGAAATGGAACTGCTTCCTGTGATCTCAGAACCATTGCTCAGACTACAAGAGTCAGCTCAGAGGGATGGTCCTGAGCTGCTTCAAGTGCACTGCCGAGGCGTTGTTAGTACCACAGTCTTCTGAAGCATCCTGCCAGCCCAGCAGCCAGTTCTTTGTCCTGCCCAGGGATGCTCTGCAGTGAGGGCCCAGAGACAAAGCTACCTATGCATGGGGCGGGGGACACTCAGTGTTAGCACCTGCCTTTTTCATGCTGCCAGCCTGCCTTGCCCATCCCAGCCAGCCTGTAGAGAAGCTTCCAGCCTCTGGGTTTCTGTAGCTTGTCCATCAGTCACAGCCTTCTGGCTCCTTGGAGAAATTGCTCTAGGGGCCACAGCTGTTTCATCTTCTTTCTGGAGAGGTCAGTGGTCTGATCTGGATGTGTGTCTGTAGCGTGCCCACGTGTGTACACCCACATGCTCTGGGTGGTTTTTGTTGACTGGGTTCCATAGCATTCCCTCATGTGTATGCCCGTGTGATTAGGACATTTTGTGTGGCTGTTGTGGCCTCTGCTGCTGCTCTATCACCAGAGCTGCTGTGAACTTGACTGTTTAGGCTTTGTTTCAGGCTTGGGTGACAGTGGGGCTTGCTGGCGATAGCATCGATGCAGTGTGAGCTTTGTCGAGCTCCCATGGTTCCCCCAACAGATCTGTGTGGCTTGTGCCTAGTGTGTTATGTGGGCGCCTCTGTCCTTGACATTCCCACCTGGTGCTCCCAAGTCAGGAACATGAAAATCCAATGGCTCTCTGTCCACAGTGGCCTCACCCTGACCCATGCTGCACTCCTGGCTTCACTCTGAGTCAGTGAAAAGGTAGCTATTGATTACCCGACACTGACTGATTATCTATACCAGCTGTCCCTCTGAGAGATTCAATGGATCAATACCCATTGCCTTCCCAGCCCTGGGTCTGAGATGTAGAGATCTGACTTGCTACCCAGCCAGAATGATGAAGCCATTCATTAGGCAGTCTGGTGAGGCACCAGGGGTGCTGCCTGATTTCACAGGCATGGTATAATGTCTCCTGTGCTACCTACCTGTTAAAACGCCTGGCCTGGGCATCTTGGACTCCAGCCTGGCTTACCTGTAGTGGGGAGTATCCCGTCTTCACTGTCCCAATGGAAGCTGCTGTTAAAGGCCTCAGTCTCTAGGTCTGCTCACTTCTGCCTGACCTTGCCTGTGTGCACCTCCAGCCCAGCCCCCTGAGGGGAGGATGTGGGTCCTGTCCAACACCCATGTGCACAGCTTGGAACCAGCTGTGCTGCTCTTCCTTGGCATCCCCTCCAAGAGGCCTCTGCCTGCTTCACCTTGCAGTTACAGTGCTTGGCATGCGCACTTTTGTCTCGAGACCTTTATTAAGCTGCTCCAGTCTAAGGAGTTAATTGTTACTGATAGCTAAGAGTATAATTACTTTGGTAAAATATCATGACTATTTTAAGCAATTGAAAATTGGCTTCTGGCACTGGGTGAACACAAACCATTTTCCTATTTGAGGCGCACTATTTCCAGTGTACACTAATATCCTATACCATAGTTGCAGAATCATATTTATAGAATGTAAGCAAATTTTATTTTTATTTTTTATTTTTTAATGAAAGAAAACCTTCCACTTCTCCTATGTGGGCACCCAAGGTCCCCAGGGTAGCAGTTACTAGGGACACAGATTCTAGAAAGCAGGCCTGGAAAGAGGTGGCTTGCTGGGCCCTTGGTGGCCAGCCCCATCTTTGTTAGATGGTGGCTGCAGAGGCCATTTGACTGTCATGGTGACAGCCTGCCTTAGGACCCTCAAACGGTTTCCCTGTGTTTTTGTATGTATTTGCACATGTGAATTCTTGTTCATGTGGATGTGCATGTAGAGGCCAGAGATCAATCTTAGAGTCTTTGCTCAGGTACCACCTACCTTGGGTTTATATATACGTGTGTGTGTGTGTGTTACATTTATATGTGTGTGTAAATTAGAGAACAACTTGTAGGGATTAGTTCTCTCCTCCATGTGGGGGTCGAACATAGAGTGTCAGGCTTGGTCGCAGGCGCTTACCTATGAGCCCTTGTCTTTGAGGCAGAGTCTCCCGTTTGCCTGAGCTTACCAAATAGGCTTGACTTAGTGTTGAGTCCCAAGGACTCTCCTGCCTTAGCCTCCTCAACTCTGGGGCTACAAACATGAACCACTACACTTGGCTTTTTAATGTGGATTCTTGGGTTCTACCTTAGGTCTTTGTGCTTGTAAAGCAGGCACTTTACCAACGAAGCCATCTCCACAGTGCTGGACTTGGCACTGTGGATGGCGAGTGTTCTGTGCCTGCTCTGCCTGTGTTGCTGTGAGCAGGTTCCTGGAGTAAGTCCCTTGGGAGGTGACAGCTGCCTGTCTGTTTTGTGCTTGCTGGGAGACTGAGTTGTTCCCTTTTGTGAAATGTCCTTTGAGTCAAGACTCATGAATAGACTGTAGCCTCCACTGTCTCATGGTCTCTGCTGTGGCACTGTGACCTACCTTAGGTGCCACCCACAACAGTGGAGCCAATGTGGCATCAATCCCCAGAGGCAAGTAGCAGACTTGTCCATAGTGCCTACCTTTTTGAGTACTTCTGTGAGCTACTAGCAGACAGGAGGGATTCTGTGCCCCCTCAGTGGGGAGTACACAACCGGATTTCAGGTCAGCCCTGGAGCCTGGGGAGATTCCCTACACTCCTAACCCACAGGGATTGTGCCCTGATCCTCCTGTGTGTGGCACAGTTTGATTGACAGGCTGGTCCTGTGAGAGCCAGAGATCACATAACAGTTGTGGGTTCCTGTGGCCCAAGGAGGACTGTGGGCAGAGAGTGGGCACCGTGCCCAAGGGTCTTGTCCCTGGTGAAGATGAGGAAGAGGCCTGATGCTGGGGCAGAGGCTCATGTAGCCGGTGGGAGGCTCCCTGGGTTACCAGCCCTGTCCGAGTCACCTCTGGAGGGTAGGTGTGAAATCAAGGGGGACTCCTCTGCCCTGCCCTTACACTCTTTGCTTTCTGGCATGTGCTTGTGAAGACCCTTCTAGAGGCAGTGGGGCTGCTTGCATGGGGTGAAACAGAAGCAGAGCTCTGGGAGTTGCTGCCTCCCTAGCTGACTAGTATAGGGAGATCCTCAGTAGGGTTCTGTAGTCTTACCGTGTGTGTGCTCATTGTTCAGCATCCGTGTGTGTGTGTGTGTGTGTGTGTGTGTGTGTGTGTGTGTTTGTGTGTGTATTTTACTGGTCCACAGTGTCTGTGGCTTCTTGTGTCGCAGCATTGTGCTTTGAAGGTCTGTTCTCATCGACAGAGCTCATTCACTGGCCACTTCTGTGATCAGGTGTGAAAATCCCACTATGGGCCCATCCATTTTCATCTGGGGACACCTTTGGCCTTTCCTAGTATGGCTGGTGCTGTGGAATATTTTGGAACATGGCACTAGGTACTTGTGTCCATTGTGCCTTTATTCTGCTTTGTGTATTTTCTTCTCCCCAGCGAGTTTTGTGCTGAAGGCTGTATGCATCCACTGCAGTGTAAGAAAGACTGAGGCAGGCTGCTGCCTGCCCCTGATGGCCTTATGCTCCCCTCACTCTCAGGGTACCCACCTGCTTCTGATTTTGAATGTGGCCAAGCTGTGGAGTCACAGGGCCCCTGCTCTTCACTTCTGGTTTCTGATATCCATAGTCATGTTGTTGTGTGGACCTCAAGTGCTGGACTTTTCCATTCCATGTCATGTCCTACCATGTGAATGGACTGATGCTTTTGTGCATATACTTGAACATAGTGAGTACTATAGCTGACAGCTCTGGTGACCATAGGCTTCCTTGGGATGGGGGATGGCAGGCCACCTGCACCCGAGTGCCAGGTGAGGGTGCCACCCGCATCCTTCTCCTCTAGATTCACACCAGCACTCCAGTTCTTTGGCCTCTCTCTTTTCCCTGGGGATGGGCAGGTAATCTGGATTCTGGGTGTGACCCCTTGCATTGGGATAGGACCCTCCTCACCTGTGGCATGCCTTCACTTGTCACCGCCTCTGTGTCTGCAGGTGAACAGACGGTTTTTCATTTTAATTGCAGGCCAGTATATCGATTTTCTCCTTCTGCTGGCACTCTGGGCGTTTTGATTAAGTATCTCTGCTGACTGAAGTCAGGCAGATATTAAAGGGAATCTCACAGTTTCCTTCAAGCAGTCTCCCGCTTTACCTTCTATGTTGGAGTCTGACAGGTGTCTGGAATTGGGTTTGGAGTATGATATGAAACAGGTGCCCAGGCTTTTTCTGCCCTCTGTGACCCACTGTTAAATGGCTCTGCTCTTGGAAGGGGCATCCTTTGACGAGTCCATTGTGGGTTGCTATAGAATCTATGCTGTCAGCTCCTTGTGTCTATCTGCCCGTGTCACTCTGTCTGAATTTCTACTTGAACATAAGTGTTGATGTCTGCCCGTGGAATCTGCCAGATCAGTTGTTCTTTACACTTCCTTAGCTGCAATGGTCCAGGCCCGTGAGCTCAGCTACCAGCTCTAGACCAGCGTGCTCTACAAAGTGAGCTCAAGGCCTGTTTGAGCAAACTAGCAAGACCCTGCTGCAAAATAAAACATGAAGGATTGCCTGACTGGGGTGGGCTGGGGGTGTTGCAGACATGGCTAAGGAGACGAAGTGCAGGGATTTGCGTGAAACCTTCAGGGTCCACGTGAGATGCTGGGTAAGTGGGCTGCTGAGGGACCCAGTGGCTACACATGCTTGTTGTCAAGCCCAATGACCTTAGCCCCTAGAAACCGCATAAAGGTGAAGGCGGGAAGTGTCTCTACCAACTAACGTGTATATTACAGAGCACTCCCCAAATAAATAAAGTGTGTGGGGGGGAGGCTGGAGAGATAGCTCAGCTGTTAAGAGCTTTTGCTGTTTTCTAAAGGATCCAGGCTCAGCTCTAGCAGTCTCTTTAGGATGCTGGAACTGCATGTAATTCTAGCTCCAGGGGCTCCTTCACTCTTTTCTGACCTCTGTGGACACTCACACAAATGTGGCACAAACATGTGTGTGCACACACATAAATAGAAATAAATCTTTAAAAAATTTTTTTTGTACTTTCCATCCATGGACAGCCCTACACCTGCACACAGATTGCTTGGCTGGAACACTTGCCTCATACGCATAAGATCCTAGCTTCCGTTCCTGGGACAGACAGACAGACAGATAGATAAATAAAGTGCTCCCACAGATCTTTAGGTCCCCTACTCCTCCCCATGTGCAGCTGCTTACCTCCCACAGGACACTGCTGGGATACAATCCAGTCTGCACTGAGTTTATGAATCATTCGGGGAGAAATGGTGTCTTGGTGTTGCTTAGTTTTATAAGTGGTATTAACCATCCCTCATTTACTGAGATGGTCTTTCATTTTTCACAGCAGGTTTTATAGATTTTACACTAAAAATCTGACATGGCATTGGATTTTCCTCCCTAATTGTTTTCTACTCATGGTGTGTGCTCTTTTTAAAGACTTAGTTTTAGTTACATTTGGATCAGGGCGGGGAGGGCCAGTAGACAGGTGTGAACAGGTGTATCTGAGGGGACCAGAGGTGTAGGGCTGGAGTTACAGGCCTTTGTGAGCCTCCTGACGTGAGTGCTGGGGGGTCAACATGGGTCCTCCCTAAGAGCAAGAAGCGCTCTTAACCCTGGACCGTCTCTCCAGCCCCCTCTGGTGGGTTTGAAAGGTGTCTTAGGAGACTTCATTTTGTTTCTCTTCTGTCTATGATAGGCCTGCGCGATGCCTCTTATGACTCTGCTGACCCCAGCACAGCCTGGGGAAGAGCATGCTGGAGGAGGAAGCGCCTGTGCACTGCAGGCTGAGGCTGGGCAGCACATGTGCGGTGGGGTTTGTTTGTTGGTCGAGTGATCTTGGAGTCACAGGAAGTTGTGATGATACAGAGGCACCCTTCATGCCTGTGACCAAGCTTCTCCTGCCGTACACCTGGAGTGGTTGTACTGCAGGGTGAGCATGGGTGGCAGGCTGTGCCATCCTGTCATCCATCAGAGCTTATGTTGACCCATGACCTTCAGGATGTGGAACTGTCTGGCCATGCTTGTGATCCTGGTTCCTATCTCAGTGATTCTCATGTTCCAAGCATCTCCACAAAGCAGAATTGTGTTTGTGGGTTTTACTTTTCTGAATGCTGCACCTGTGGAGGCCAGAGAACAGCCGTGTTAGTTCTTTCTTTTTACCTTTATTGGGTTCTGAGGGTTCACTCATGTCACCCCTCTAAGCCATCCCACCAGCCCCAGTTTTAGGCTTTGAGCAGTGAGTAGCAAGCCAAGCGTTGCCGGCACCCTTTCCTCTTACCTTTATCTGCCTGGTATCCTATTGGCTGGCTCTTAGGTTCTGGGTCCTGTGCACTGCTGTGTTCAGTGCTCTAGTATGGAGACACCTTGGCATTGTGAGGGTCACTTATAGGCGTGTCATCTCTGGGGCTAGATGGATGTGGAGCTTCCACACTCTAGGTGGCCCAGAGCACTTTCTCCACCCTGGACACTTTCTGTGTCTGTCTGGCCATCCTTCCCTTCTGCTACTGCTTTGGATGCCCAGTAGCCCAGCCCGCCACCTTCTCCCAGGCCGTGTCTTCCTGTGTATCCTGTTGGGTAGCATGCAGTCCTGTTAGATACTTGTGATTCTTCCTGTTTTTCTCATCCTTCTGCCTGGGTGGATCCTTGCCTGGATGTTCATTTGCTAGAGGGCATCACAGTAGCCCATGGGTTCCAGCAATTGGGCGTCATGTGGACATGAGTTGTGAGTACTCAGAAATCCTTGGTGTGACAATGCTGTGCTGAATCGAGCCTTTTCTGTGTGAGTGTGTGATGTGGAGGTCAAAGGACGACCTCTGGCCTCTTCCTTAAATGCTCTCATTATCCTGGGGCTTCTTGAGTAGGCTAGGCTGGCTGCTGAGCCCCAGGGGTCATCCTAGGCACCGGGGTTACAGATGCACTACCACAACCGGCTTTTAAGTAGGTGCTGGGGATCAAACTCAGGTCCTTGCTTGGGCTGCAAGTACTTTACTAACTGAGCTGTCTCCTCGACCCCCAGACTGGTATCTTTTACTTAGGAATGTGACTTCAAATTCCTCCATATTTTTTGGCTGAATCACTCAGTTTAAAAAGTCAGTGGTTATCATTGCGGTGCATGGCAGACTGCCGTTTACCCAGCATCCATCTGCTGTACGTTTCAGTTGCCTCTGGGTTCCAGCAGGTTTGAATACGGTGGGTTTACTGGCATTGTGCTCTTCAGCAGTAGCTGTGTGGTCACTGCTCAGCTCTGAGTTCTTCTGGTGCCAGACTCCTCTACATACCTCATGATGCTTTTCACACACAGGGCTTTCCTGTCCTCTTGTGAGATCTCCTTGATGCTGGGGCTAATCAAGAAACTGAGGCACAGAGACAGGTGGAATAATGGGTGGGAATTCAGAGCAGTTCTACCTCTGATCACCTGCTGTTACTACCTTAACAACAGATTCATAGCTGGCGTTCCTGTTTGGTTTGCCCCTCCCCCCATGTGTGTGACAGATACGTGTGCAAGGATGAATGTACTCAGGCCAAAGGAGGTTATCAGCCCCCCTTAATCCCCTGCAGCCATTACTCTAATTTCCTTGAAACATAGTCCCACTGAACCCAGAGCTTGCTGGGGTTTTTTTGTTTGTTTGTTTTTGTTTGTTTGTTTGTTTTTTGGCTCAGTTGGCTAGACAGAAATTCCCCATGACCTTTCTGTCTACGTGTTCCACAACTCTGGGGCTATAGGCATGTGTAACCATGCTCAACTTTTTTATATGGGTACAGAGATTCAAACTCAGGTCCTCATGTTCTATAAGCAAGTACTCTTAACCCCTGAACCATCTCCTTGGCCCTCTGTGGCTTGATCTTGCTATTGTGGCACTACCCACCACTCTGGGACCTGCACTGAGCCTGTCTCTGGTCTTGTTCTGCCTTGTGAGTGGCAGTCCCCCTGTCTCCCAGGCAAGTGTCAGCATTAGGTGGAAGCTGCAGTGGGAGCTGGAGTTGTGCTATTGGCTCAGCCATCCTCCAAGCTGCGGTAGCTCTCCTGTGAACCTGGCTTGGAGCTCCAGGCTTGGGCCTTTGCTATTGATCTCACCTTCCTCATCTTCTCACTGTCCCTGGGGTGTGGGACTCCAACCACAGAGAAGGGAATTATCCTGGCTGCTGCCTTCTCTCTGCGGATTCTGGATCATGGGGAAGCTGTCGTTTGTGAGATGGTGTTCCCCATAATTCTGCAGCCTCCCAGGTCTGGCAGCCACACAGGCTGTGGGATCTGTGCCGCAGCCCTCTTTTTAGCTCATCCAGTTGAGGTCTAAGTGAAGCTTAGAGGCTTGGCTGCGGCTGCTCGGCAGGAGCTGATGCTCTTTTCTCTTATTTTCTTCTCATTATGACCCCTGCACAGTCTCAAGCCTGAATCTGCATGATATGCTCTGCACAGTTGTATTTGCTCCTATACTTCTGATGTCAAGGGAAACCCTCTTATAGTACTGAGGCTTGAACCATGGGCCTCGAGCATGATTGGTAAGGACCCTGCCACTGAGCATCCCTAACCCTTTGTAAAAACTTAAGTTACTTGGACTGGCCATGGACTCAAGATCCTCCTGCTTCAATCTCTTGGGTCACTAGGACGCAGGGCTGTCTAATTAGGCATGTCTGGGAGTCCTTTCTCTTGACCACTGTTGAGACTGGGAGTCTCCTGTTCAGCCCTTGGGCCACGAGAGGATCTGGCCTGCTGAGCAGGTATTAGTTCTTGAAGACCTCTGGACCCTTTGGAGGGTGCAGCAGCTACCCAGGTTGCAGCCCTGACCTCTCTTCCCCCTTTGGAAGTTGCAGGGCCCTCCCTGCTGGCCTAGGCAGGCTAACCTGGTACAGGTGTGCTAATAAAATTTGACTTCATGTGGTTCTTCAGTGTTCCCTGGGAGTGGACAAAGTGGCAGGACTTTTCTGGGATGTGGCTCTTGGTGTACCCTCTTCTCTTCTCTTTGCCCTGGTACCTGACCTTTCTCCTTTTTCTGCTTGCTGCAAAGGGGACTTTCAGATCTGATCACACATGAGAGATCTGATCACACAGATCACTCTGGCACGACTTGATTTAGAGACTCCGTGTGTGTGTGTGTGTGTGTGTGTGTGTGTGTGTGTGTGTTTGTGTGCATATGTATACGTGTGTCGGTAGGCCAGAGGCTGACATTGGATTTCTTCCTGTGGCACTCTTCACGTTATTTGCTGAGTCGGGGTTTCTTGCTGATCCTGGATCTTGTCCATTCAGCTAGTCCAGCTCGCTGGACTCCAGGGATCTGTCACTGCCTCCTGACTGCTGGGTTGCCATGACCACTTTGCTTTTCACATGGGTGTTGAGGGTCTGAGCTCTGGTCCTCATCGCTGAGCCATCTTGTCAGCACTTCATATAATGACATCAAGAGGTAGAAATGGGAGACCTGGTGTTGGAGATGTGTGCACTTGTGCTTGTGTGCACACACTCAGAGGTATGCTCTTGTGTGTACACACGGGCACACACAACTGAGTACTTCTTTTTATTTGAAGAAAGACAGATATACAGGGAGGGTAAGTGGCCATTGGGACACTGCAGGGTTCCTCCGTGCTCCCTTGCAGCTTGCTTTGAGGTTGATGTCACTGCTCCTGGAATGGGACCATAGAGACCCTATAGCACTCTGAAGGAGAACATGCATGCACCATGAGGGCTGGGTAAGACGAATAGAGTACCTGGATCGTTTGGGTGGGGCCTCTGTCCTGCTGGTCTGGGTACCACTGCTGAGTTGGGAAGTGTTGTTTGTTCATCTGAGGGAGGGCTGGAGTCCTAGGACTGACTACAAGGATGTGTCGGGACCCCGCTTCTCTGCTCAGGGTTTCTTGTGTGGCCATCTGGCTCTGCATAGGAGTATGGCAGCTATTGCTTTCCATCCATGTCCCCTTGGTTCTGATGTTCCTCCTCCCTTCCTGCCCTCAGAGGCCGGATGTTCCCTGTGGTCTCTTGTTCCTTTCTGTCTAGTGTAAGCACATGTGCTGTGTGCCATGCTGGGAGAAATTTGGCTGTACTACCTCACCCCTGCCCCTGTAGGCCCCCTTACCTTCATGGCAGCTCTGCCTCTGTACCTGGGTAACAAGATGGTCCCGGGTCTGTCTGTCTACCTACCTTCCTACCTTCTTTCCTTCCTTTTAAAGTTTATGTATATGGGTACTTTGTCTTATTTTGCGTTTGCCTGCATGTATGCATTTGCATCTTGTATGTGCAGTGCTGGCAGAGGCCAGAGGCAGCGTCAGATCTCCTGCAACTGGAGTTACAGACAGTTGTTTGCTGCCATGTGGTGGTGGGACTTGAACCTGGGCCTCTGATAGAGCAGCCAGTGCTCTTATCTGTTGAGCTGTCTGTCTGGCCCCTGTGCCTGGTTTTCTGTACTCTGCACTGCCAGCCCTGAGCCACACTGCAGGGAGGCAGGGTGCAGTGGGATGGTCTGTCATAAATGTGCCATGCAACCAGGCTCAGGTCCAAGCCCACTAGCTTCTTACTTAAAAGTTCCCTTCACTTCTGCTGACATTGACAGTCAGTTTGGAGCAGCTGTTGGGGTGTCCCACTGTCTCTGTTTCTGCTGGAATTGTTCTGTGCGCCCTGATCTTCTCTTCACTACCAGCAGGGTCCACAACACGGAGGTTCAGATGTTTGGGTATTACCTGCTCATCAGGCCTTTCGGCTGGCCTCAAACTTGACCTTAAATTTTTGATTCTCCTACCTTTTCGGCGCCAGGATTACAGATATGTGCCACTTCATCCAAATTGAACCCTGGACTTTGTGGATGCCAGACAAGCTTCTGCCCAGCCTTTCTTCCTGCTCTTCTGGATCCCATTTTGTCTGTCAGGAAAGAAAGCATTCATTTGGTCTGGGAAGGATTCATTTGCAAAGTCACTTGAAAGCCATCCTTGGCTTTTGCATTGCCCCACCAAGAGTGCCACTAGAGCTGGGTTGTGACAGGAAAAAAGTTTTTAAGGAGAAAAGCAATTTTAGGAAATAAAATGAGATCAGAACAAAGTGCCTTTTGCCCCTCTCCAGGTTGCAGATGGTTATTAAGGTAGGGGCTCCTTGGTGTGTGGGTAGGAGAGGCTTGCCTCTGGCCACTGCTGCCGATCCATGAAAGCAAGGTGACCTTCATGCAGGCCATTCCAGGGACCTGACGGGGTCCCCTCTCTAGGTCTCAGACCTGCCAGAGCTTTTCCTGTTCCCCCTTTGCAGCCCACCGTTGCCTCAGAGCCTTCGCCTACGCTTGTCTCCTCCCTTGGCACTGCCGTCACTCTGCCCAGTCCTGGCTCACCTACTTCCCTCTGCCCTTGCTTTTAACAGGCCGCCTGGCACAGCTGTTTGCAGCTGGTCAAAATCTGGCAATTGTTTGGCTCCCTCTTATGATGGGTGGACAAGCTGAGGACATAGAGAAGTCCCCTGCGAAGGTCATGTGCCCAGGAAGGTCTCTGACCTGGCGATGAGGATGGCAAGCCAAGCCTCAATGCTCTCTTCTGCCATGGCCAGCATGCACGGAAGAGCATAAATATGTTGTCCCCAGCCCCAAAGGATGGTGGCCCTGTACCTACCCTTTACAGGATTTCAGGGACATCTGGAGACACTGGAACCAGGTAGCAGTTCCAGATGCTTTGGTTTCTGGTTTTTTTTTTTTTTTTGGTTTCAGTTTCATGGCTTAAAACCAACGATTTGGAAGCTGTGGCAATTGCCTTTTCAGTTTCTCAACAGTGGAAGAAGAGGAGTTATCAGTGATGGAGCAGAGAGGTGGGTGGTGGAAAACACGGTACCCTGTCCCTGCCATCATCCATCCTTCCCTGTGCTTAGCTGACACATTTTGGGTAAGGATGGTAGCCACTCAGGGCCTGGTGTGGGTCCTCATCTTGATGGGTGATGTCTGAAGATACTGAGCCTGTGTGGTTAGTGTCTGTCTCCCATGTGACCCCCCCCATGCTGCCGTGCCAATATTTAGTGTGTCCCACTCCAAAGGGGGCACCCTCTAGGACACCGTTCCTTTAGGTACTCTTCAGAGTGGCTTCTGGGATGGAGTTGGTCTATACCCTTGGAGGCCACACCACCCTGCCAGCCCTGTCACTGTTTCTGAAACATCCTCATGGTCCCTCAGGGTGGGGGCTGGGGCATGAGGGACAACAGGGATGGCACATTGAGTCAGGTAGGTGCAGGACAAAACAGGGCCTGCTTCCAGGGGAAGATGTCAGTAGGATGCTGGTGACTTTGTTTTCTATTAACCTTGACTTTTCTGAAATACTGCATTCACGTGCTATTGATCCTGGTCTTCAGAGCTGTTGTGAACATCCTCAAATCCAAGCCTGGGGTGCTCATCTGCTGCCCTGCATCATCCTGGTCCAGGGTTCCCTTTCATTTCTGGGTTTTCACATCACAGCTCAGTTGGAGTTTACAGTGCCAGTGCTACCACATGTGGTGGTACATTCCTTTAATCCCAGTACTTGGGAAACAGAGGCAGGTGGATCTCTGTGAGTAAAAGGCCAGCCTGAACTACAAAGTGAGACCCTGTTTCAAATTTCAAGCAGCAACTAAAACCAAAACCAGCCAGTACCTTAGCTGGCATGGGTTTGGAGTCCAACACAGTGCTCCACAAGGAGAAGAGAGGAACCGGCCTGGCTCAGTGCCCAGGATGGCCTGGGTCTGGTTTTCCCCACTCAGCACAGGTGGCCTGTGGCTTAGCCTGTGGGAGACATGTGGTCTCCCATATCCAGGGAGTTAACAAGGCACCTGGGTGCCACCTGAGGCCAGCTTGTCCCTGACACTTTGGATTCTATCACCGAATATTCTTTGCCTGCGGTGAAGACCTTGTCCAACTTTTTCACTCAATTTCGAAGAAATCCAAATCTTTGAATAACCTTGGTCCTGAAAGGAAAGGCGCTGGCTGCAGGTGAGAATTGATGGTGGTGCTCAGAGGCAAGGCTCCCTGCCAAGACGGCTTCCCAAAATAGCCACCACAGCCGTGGCGCTGGAACCGCTCCCTGTTCTGCCTGGAGCCTGCTCCAAAGACATCCAGTGTGCGGCAGCCTCCCCTGCTGCCCGGCCTTCATGTCTGCCCTTGGTCTGCTGCTGGGCCAGGTCAGCACTGGGGCTGCTACTGTGGTTCCTCACATAACTGGCTTCCAAGGATCCTGTGAGGCCCCCCCCAAAGCTAGAGAGTGTGTATTGGGATGGGGAGTGTCCCTGGTTACAGGTCAGAAGGTGTAGCAGGCTGTATACCAGGGGAGGATGGGCGAGCTCTCTCAGGCTGTGCTCAGTTCTGGTTGTCATGGCTGGGTTTTGGTGTGTGTGTGTGTGTGTGTTCCCTTAGTTTGAGACAGGGTCTCAATATATTTTTCTCTGTAGTCCTGGCTGGCCTGGAGGAACTCGATAATTAGACCAGGTTAGCCTCCAATTCAAAAGAAATCAGCCTGACTCTGCCTCCCAAGTGCTAGGATTATAGGCATGTATCACCATGCTTGGCTTTTTTTTTGGAAACAGTTTTTAACCTGTGTTTGAGGTGTATGTGTGTGTTCTTGTGCCTATGTTGTAGAGGCCAGAACTTTGCACTGGGCGTTTTCCTTCCTGAGTCATTCTGAGCCTTATTTTCTGAGCTGATGTGTCTCACTGACCTAGGTGAGGCTGACGAACTCCAAGGAGTCATTTGCCTTTACCTCCCCAGTACTGTCTGTACCTTACTACTCTCAACCCTTCGCTGTCAGTGCTGAGGATCTGAACTCGGGCCCTCACGCTTCTGTGGCTAACTATTTACCAGCTGAGCCATCTCTTCAGGCCCTATCATGGTTTCTGTTGGTGAGGTCTTTGCTTTCCTTTTCTGGGGGAATTCTGTTATCTGAGGGGCTCAGCCACGTGCCGACTACACCCAAAGGAACCATAATGCTTGCTTTTATCAGAACAATTTCCTTCCATCAACTATGACCACTTTAATAATTGTGTGTGTGTGTGTGTGTGTGTGTGTGTAACCACTCTGAAATGTGACTAGAGTTTGCAGTCTTAATTTGTAGAAGAGGAAGCTGTACCTGGTTCAGGATGGGTTGCTGCCCTGGAATTGAGGGTGGGGTAGGAAGAAGCATCCCTGGTCACGAGCATGTGGCTTTCCTTGGCAGCACCTCTTTCCTCCACGTTGCTGCCCCACTCGTGTCCTAGAGGCAGGGTTGCCAATGTTTGCACACAAGTGTGAGGATGAGTGTTTGTGTACCTATAAGTAGGTTGTGTGAGCACTCTGTGTGCATAAGTGTGAGTGTGCTATGCATGTGTGTATGCACCTATGGGTGTATACGTCCGGAAAGCAGACATCTTCTGCAGTTGTGCTGTTTTCCCTTTGAGACTCCTATGGAACATTAAACCCAGAGGAGGAGGAGGACCGGCCATGGCCATCGTAATAGTGATTAAATAGCAATAAAACAGGATCAGTATTTACAGACCCGGGGTGCTGCAACTAGAGGGTATTAAATACCATCCATCACCAAGTGGGAAGCGGTCGATAGCTGGGGTGCCGTTTGGAATGAATGTTCTTTTGCTTAACTTCCCCAGCAAAGACCCAGACTGGCCCCAGTAAAACCCCAGGAAGGAACAGGGAAGTCCCATTAAGGTAGCATGCCACCAGCTGGCTTCAGAGTCCTTTCTGGAGTTTGCAGTGCTGTCACAGGGGCTAAGCTGTCAGCTTGCACTTGATGACATGGCATGATCCTCAGTGCATGCTCATTACTGGCTTTTGCCTTAGGTCAGCTCATCTTGAGTCTGCAGAGCCAGGGGATGCTGAGAAATGATACTAGCCAAAAAGGCTCGAGGACCTGAGGAAGGAGCAATGTGGGCCGAAGGTGGTTTGACTAAGTGGGGGAGCAGAACGGGAAGCCCAGGGGCTCTCCCTAGGGCCCTCCCTCATCTACCAAGACTGACAGTGGGATTTGCCCAATCTAGGGCGTTAAGTGGCCAGGCACAGTGTATGGCTGTGCTTCCCAGGGATGTGGGGTGGGGCTGGAGCACTGCTTCGATTCCCCTTAAAAATGTTCATACTTTTATCAGGGTGGGGCCCAAGGGCTGTGGGGTGACCCAGGATAGGGGTCCTGACTCTCTCTGAGAAGAAGGTGCGATATTGGCCTTTGCTAGCACAAGACATTGCCTCATGATTTTATGAAGCCTGAGGTAGTGTCACTTTGGTGTACCTGTGGTGATCTCCAGAGGCCATCAGCTCCAGATGACTTTTTGTCAGCCTAAATGGATATTCTCTGTGTCCAGTGCTTGATTTCTGGACAAATCAGAGAAATATGCAGAGTTTCTTCACTACCGTTGTTCAGAGATCTTAGCTTTTCTCTCTCTCTCTCTCTCTCTCTCTCTCTCTCTCTCTCTCTCTTTAAAGACTTATTTATTTCATGTATGTGAGTACACTGTCGCTGTCTTCAGACACATCAGACGGTGGCATCAGATCCCATTACAGATGGTTGTGAACCACCATGTGGTTGCTGGGAATTGAACTCAGGACCTCTGAAAGAGCAGAGGGTGTTCTTAACTGCTGAGCCATCTCTCCAGCCCCATGATCTTAGCTTTTCTAAACTAGAACTTTGCAGTGTGTTAAAGATTCCCTCTCAGTCTCCCAAGTCAGGCCAAGGAGGAAGGTAGTACGTGGCCAGAGTGTCTGACGTTGCCAGTGGGCGGGCTCTGGTGAGAATGGTGCTTGGGTCTGCCATTTTCTGTGTTCTCATGGTTTGAAAGGCTGGCTCTCTAGCTGGGGACACTGTAGGCCTGGGACAGTCTACTGTGTAGAGAAGAAGCAGGCTCTATTGTCTTGGCTTGCTGATAGCACCTGCACATGCACCTCTAGAGCCCCAGGACAAGACTGGTTCTAAGGTTAGTGGTTTGTAAGGGGCACCTCCTCCCAGGTGCACTGGGGTTCAGCACTCAGGCAGCCTGCCTGGGAGACGACCTCCCTCATAGTGCCACCACCCCTGGGACAGGGAGAAAGGATCATACTATGTAGGGAGCCTGTGTGGCTGTACCCTCTTCTCTGTGGCGATGCCTGTGCCTCTTTCTGGGGTCCCTGGGAGGACTTTGTTCTTAGCTGCAACTCAGATCTCCTCCCTTTGTTTTGTAGGGCAGACCTAGCTGATGGCATCTTGGGCCTTGCTTTTGGTCATCTCCCTGGGACAGGTTCTGAAGTGGCCCTGGTAGAGAGAGGCTCGCTCGTTAAGTGATAAATTGGCTTCACATCGCTCCCTCTTCTCCTTCCTTGAGGAGTCCTGTTAAATTTTTCACTTTGCTCTGGGGTCCGCAAATCCCACTAAGTGACCGTCGCTCTTCTGGAGCCTCCTCCGGCGCTGTAATAAGCCTGTATAAAAGGCTCTATCCACAGCCTGATGGAAGTCTCTAAATAAATTAGATCCACTGGTTAGCCTTCGCCGGTGATTTTTATTAACCTCCGGTTAAAGAAATATTGCTAGCTACAGCTGCGTGATTTATTCCAGAAGAAGCCAGCCTCATTTAAGCCCCCTGTATGCTCCCGAGAGGGATGGCATTATAGAAAATGCAGAGCCAGGGCTGACTTGGGGAATGTGTTTGGGGGTAGTGAAGCCTTTCTGTAGTGACCTTGGGAGGGGGCAGGGTCAGCCAGAGTCATGTGTCTCCAAAGCATAGCAGAGGTCAGGGAACATGAATTGAGTGGCCTTTCATGCCACTGCTGCCCCTTGGCACTAGCTCCTTTGTTAGATACATATGGCTCCTGCATTTCCTGCCCTTCCCTTGGCTTCCTCTGGGTGCCATTGCCCAGGAGCTGTGGTCTGTCCCCAGGTGGCCATGTACTCATAAGTCATAAGCCTGCATTTCAGACTTCTTTCTCATGAAGAATGACACACAGATGCTGACCGGACAGGAAGACAGCCCAAGGTGCCTGGGACTCAGTGCATGCTTTGGGTTCTTGTCTGACCTCTAGCTCCAAGCTGGTTCTGAAGATGCTGAGCTCATTTTGCCAGTCACCTGAGTGATGGTCCCACAGGCATTTGCAGTCCTTTATGCAGGGTGTGTGATGTAAAGACAGGTTATCTCTGCCTCCTTCCCAGAGGCAGGCCTGGGATCCTTCCATGGGGGAAAAACGGTCTCTCAGGAACCAGGAACCACTGTTGCTGGACTGTTGTCCCTGCTGTCTTCGTGGCCACAGGCAGGCTCCCTGAGCCCAGATTGCTGTGCTAGGCCCTGACTGCGAACCGAACCGCAGTCACCACCAGCACACAGCAGCCTGAAGGATCCTCCAAGAGCTCAGTGGTCCTGTTCCCTTAGTCCTGTCTCTGGCAGTGTCATTGGTGAAGAGTGTGAGCCAGGTAAGATGCTGACCTGGGAGCCCCTTGCAGCCTGGCTACTAGGAACTTTTGCTGACTTGGAAGCAGGTAGAAGTTGGTGCCCAGCCTGTAGCTGCCCCTCCCCAGCTGCAGCTTGCAGAGGGCTCTTGAGGAGGTGGCTGCATGGATCTCCAGAGGGTTAAAGTTAATTAAAGAGCTCTCCCTTGCTTTCATTTCCTTGTGTCTGTCAGCCATTTACATGCAAATGCGGGCCTGCCACTGAGGCTTGGAAAGGTGTCGGCTTCTCTGCACATCACGTGAGAAAGTACAGAGGGCCAGCCCAGCCCAGTGCATCGCCTCGTGTTTGTTCTATGCCCCTGTGGACAACAAGGAGGGGGCCCAAGCATGCTGGGACATCATCAGCAGGCTTCTCCCCTGATGTGTCTGCCGGGCTGACTTGAGTTTTCTACATTAAGGCTGCTGCTCCCGATGTGTAGCTGAATACATTATGCATGGTAATATCTTCACATGAGCAATTTTATAAATTAGGAGGCTGCAGAGAAGGTACAGACTTTCTGAGTTCAGGGCTGTTGCTTCCCAGGGGCCCTCCTCATGGCCAGGGTATCCATTAGCAGTAAGAGTCAGAGGTATCCTTGAGGAGAGGTAGCTACGGTTTGCATGATGTCCTGATGTGCATGTTGAGTGTCTCAATGTATTGTGTGGGATGTACTTCATTGCAGGGTCGGAAGCCATGATGTTGGCATATTCACAACATGAGAAGGTAGGTGGTGGCTGATAGTGTTCATTCTTAGTAACAGGTAGCCCCCTGCTGTTGTTCCCGGGTGATGTTCTCCCTGACCTCTGCCAATGGGCACAAGCCAGCTTTGCCTCTCCCTGGGGCTTGTTTTATTGGCATACTGTCAGGGAAGACAAACTAGGGTGGCTGAGTGCTGTGTAACTTTTCCTGGAGAGCCACATAGGAACATCCTGGCAGAGCATACCGTCTGAGTGACAGACCAAAGAGCTGCTTCACCAGAATCCAACTTGGTGAGATGAGGGAGTTTACTGAGCTTTTTTTACAGTGCATAGGTGAAGGCTTTAGGGGCATCACCACAGAGTCTCAACCCATCATGGATGCAGATTTAATGGAGTTTCCCTTAGGACCATCCCTTCATGTCTCCACATATCAGAAAAGAATGATCTTGGTGTTGCACAAAGAAACACAAACAAATTAAAAGTAGCTCAGCAAGGCAGTCTTATTTTGCAAAAAGGTGACCACAGCTGGGCTTTAGCACACAGGACAGGAAGGTCACTTAGTTTTATTTAACATAGGTGGTGACAGTGGCTCATCCCATTGGTGGGAGCTTGACTTTACAGTCTGACACAATTGGCTAGTTGGTGCAAAGTGGGGAGCACTAGCATTTCCTAGGATCACTTGCAGGGTCGGGGAAGGATGGGGGTCATAGTTGGAATCTCAGGTTGAATTTCCTGACCCTTTATAGAGAGAGTCAGTAGCTCCCTTATCATTGTGAAAGATCTAGCTACCTGTAAGGTTCTGTCTAGTTGCCATGTCTACAGTGACAGGCAACACTTAGGTTCAGTTTTTCCTCTTAGTGGCTGACCTTGGTGATGAATGGCACCTGTACACCTGGAAGAAACCCCGTCCCTGAGGCAAGGGAAGGGCAGTGGCCTGTTGCCCTGTTCTCTGCCTGCATAGCCGATGTGGCAGTGGTGAACAGGCTCAGAGGAGAGTCAGCTCCGTTCTGTCTGCTGCAGAGGTGACTAGCCTTGTTAGAGGGATACTGGGGAGTTGGGAGTCTGCAAAGTGACAATTTAAAAAGTGGCTAAGAAGGTTAGTTGGGGTGAACACAGCCAGACAAGCTGTGTGCTGCCACACCCATGAGAGTTAGGCACCCCTCTCACTGAACCCGGGAGACATAGACCTGTTCTTCAGATAAAAGCATTTCAGAAAAATGCTCTTAACTCTAGGAGACCAGCCCAAAGACGTGTCAGAGGGACAGAGATGGGTGCAGTGTATAGACACTTCTTTTATACCATGAGGCTGTGCAGGTATAAAAGGTGCATGGCTCCTGCTGGCACTAGCCCAATAGGATGCTCTCCCTCCCCTTTTATTTGTGGCACTGGAGACTGAACACAGGACTTTGCAATGTTAGGCAACCAGTCTCTGAGCCTCACTTCCAAGGCCAGCATGTTCTACTGCCGAGCCATTTCCCTAGGCTCTCAATGGGGGATTTTGGGCACATGCTCTACCACTGAGCCCTGTCCCCTGCTCCATGCTTGTCAGTTTGGATTCTAGGCAGACACTACTGCTGAGCCCAGCCCTCTTTCTATGCTATAGTCCAGACTAACTTTGAATTTCTAGCCCTGGTACCTCAGCCTCCTAAGAGCTGGGTTGTCAGGTAAACATCACCAAAGGTTGGCTGTCTCCCACTCTCCCACTGGCAGAACGTGCTGTTTCATTATTGTGCTTTTTAAAACAATGAAATGTTCTTAAGTACTGGATAGCAGATAGATAGGAACCACAGTCCTAATAGGGATGTGGGCCAAATGCTCTGGCTTTCTCAGACAAAAGAACAATTACCAGCACAGCCTCTTAGACACTCAGGATATGTGAGTGCTGGCCTGCATACCCCAGAGTGTAACTCGGGTCTTTGCCTGGTCACAGCTGCACTGTGCTCTGGGGATAGCATTGTGCCCTTGGGAGTACAGGCTATGTGATCTGAGTAGTAGGTGTTTACATAGCAGTGAGCAGTTGAATAGGTGGATGGCAGGAGGCACAGGACCTGGTTGGTTCCCTCTGCTGGACATGGATCAGCGTGGAGCAAGAGTAGTCACTGGGCTGCAGGCACAGAGTCAGCGATGCCCAGAAACATATATCTTGCTTCCTACAGAGGCAGCTGCATGTTGAGTAGGTATCCCTACCTAGGTTAGCATGCATTCTTGCTCTGACATCTGAGAGCAGCCTAGAAGGGGAAGGGCCCCACTGTAGTGAGTGTACCCTGCACCCAGAAGGTGGCCTGTAGGACAAACTGCTGCCACTGAGACTAGGTAGAAAATGTTAAGTGTCACCAAGAGTTTGTTGGAGTGTCAGTGCACAGCACACTCACACCATAACCTTCATAAGCAAACCAATCCGTATATCACAGCACCCTGTCATTTCCAGAAAGCCAGTGTTGTAAGCTGTGGAGGGCAGGGAGGCAGTGCTCGCTGGCCCAGCACATGAATCACAGACCCATGTGTCTGTTTGGGCCAGTGTGAATTGGGCAACAGACTCACTCCACTGGACAACTTGGCTGTCTTCCTTTGAGCATGGTCCCTAGGTCCCTCTCCGTAGTTGTGACTTAAGGTGGTAGCTTCCACTCCATGTCATCTGCAGTGGGAGGCCAAAGGCCAACTCCAGTCTTCAGTCACACTGAAGAGGTGTCACCTGACTGTGCATGACAAAGCCGTGTTACCCAGTTAGCTTTTTCCCGTTGACTCCTAACCTCAATCCTTCTGTGAAGAAAACACCGCTCGAATTCCAGTGGTGGGGTATCTCCTAGGCCACCAGAGCTATCCTCAGAATGGCCCGGGTCTCTAGGAATGTAGGAAAGCCATCAAGATTGCTGGAACATGTCACTAGCAGGCAGGGTGGTATCACTGTGGATAGATCTGGGGTGAGACATCCTGGAGAGCAGGGAGCAGGGTGAGGGGGGACTGAGGCAGCTGGGTGTCTCTGCATAAGCTAGGAGCCATTGCCTGGGCCCCAAGTGTGCGTGGGTAACACGGAGGCTGGGTGTGGTCTGTGACATGTCTGTGATCTTCCTATTCTTTGCAAATCTAAAACAGTTCTGAAAAATACAGACTGTTACTAGGGAGGAGAAGCCAGCGTGGCTCTTTGCTGGCAGATGCTTGGGTTGTGCTGTCTGCTGAGGGTGGAGCCTTCTCTGTTTCAGTGGTGGCCTGGGGAAGAGGGGTACATGGCATCCGGAGTGAGGGATATCAGAGGTGGGCTGCATTTAGCTGGCCACTTCCTACAGTGCGGATGACCACCCAGAGACAACCTAGCCTTGGGTTTCTAAGTGTATGACATCATTCTGACTATTGTCCATGTACCCTGCAGCATGTGGCCTCTGACCTACAACTGGGACACAGCAGCTCTATGCAGAGAGCCTTATCTTTGGGGATATGCACAGTGTACCACGGGTCTCTCTAAGGCAGCGTCCCTAGCCTCATCTTCTAGTCTCCTGTGACAGCCAGGAGGCCAGAAGTGAGTTGCAGGCCAAGGATTTACCTCTGTATGGGCTGTGAGAAGCCTCCAGCAGCAGGCTGGTCATCTGTGGATGTTCCTGGGCTCAGTTCTGGTCAGATGGGATGCTTCGTCCAGCGTGTATTCCCCCTTTGGCACTGTGTTATGATGACGTTATCTACAAAGTTCAGGCTTGCGGTGGTGCAGTTGAGTTACAACACCCTCCCACCCCAAAGCACAAATCTCATAATTTTTGAAATACGATTGTGATTTGTATTGGGCTGCATTCATAGCTGTCCTGCGGTGCACATGGCCCGTGGCCAGATAAACACAGATGCTGACTCATGGGTTAAGGTTCTGACCAGTAGTTCCCTCTCACCCATGCAGTAGCTGGTGCCCTTGGGCCTGACACCAAGACATTTGGCTCTTTCAAGCTGTGGCCTCAACCTTTATGTTTGATTCCAGTGTTACGTAAGCCAGATGCGGTAGCTCGCACCTGTAATCCCCGAACTTGGGAGATAGAAGCAGGAAAATCAGAAGTTTAAGGCCATCCAAAATGAACTGGGGGTTAGCCTGGACTACTTGAGGCCCTGTTTGAAAAACAAGCAAGCAAAGAAAGAAACCAACAGAAAAGAAGTATGCAAGCCATTTGGAAAGCCTATCACATCTTTCCCCAGGATGGTACTGAACACACAAGCCTCCATTCTTACTCTCCCAGCTGTGCAGGTGCTGGATGGAGTCAAAGCTGCTTTTGCTGCAGAACATGGTATGGTAATGAGTGTCCAGTCAATGGCACGCCGCTTCTTGGTAGGGATGCATGCTTTGACCTTCCTTGTGATTTGGTGGTCTCTGACTTGAGCAAGCTCTGGCAACTTCGCCTGTCAGGTAGAGTTGCTGGGTTCTAGGTCTGAGTGCCTCTGGGACCTGGACCGGTGTTACGCACCTGGTTTTCCAGAAGGCAGAAGCTAGGGGATACTTTTTTTTTTTTTTGGCCTGGGGTGGGGGGCATCCCCCCCACCTCAACACAGGGTTTTTCTGTGTAGCTCTGGCTGTCTTGGAACTTCAGGCTGGCCTTGAACTCAGAGATCCCCTCTCTCCCAAGTGCTAGGATTAAAGGCATGCGCCACCACTGCTGGCTGGTGGGTGCTCTTCTAAGGACACTTTGGTATTTTACCATCTGCTGTGCTTGAGCAATGGCTTTTACTGATCTCTTCTCACTCCCCCCTCCCCCCCTCCGTGATTACTTGCTAGTTTTGTTTCTCCTGTTGTCTGTTTTTCTTTGCTTTGCTTTGCTTTTCCTTCCCTTCCCTTCCCTTCCCTTCCCTTCCCTTCCCTTCCCTTCCCTTCCCTTCCCTTTCCTTTCCTTTCCTTTGTGATGGTTAAAGTTTTGTCAGCTTGGATGGTGTTTGATGAGGCATTTGCTGTGGCCCTCAGCTCACAGTGGTGTCTGCCTGTGCTACTCCTTTCTCGGCCCTCACCTTTTCTGCTAGCAGATGTTCAGGGAGGACATGGCTTCACCAGGCATCATGCTCAGGGATTTCTTGTCTCACTGGTGTGTCTGGACCAGTACCCATGCTATCACAGGGACTCCTTGTGTCACCTGGCAGTGGTGTTGCCAGCAGGTTCTGCCTGGGGCCTTTGGAGTCTGTGACCGGTTGATGTCTGGCTGCCTTCTTCTACTGAGACCTTTGCTGGGCTCCATGCTGGGGTGCACTCCTGTAGGCACCGGAATTGTGACACAGTGGCAGTGCTGGCGGTAATCCAAGGTCATCCTGCTGCCAGGGGACTCTCCATTCTCTCACCCTCATCTCAGGTGCCCAGGTTTGAGAAGAAGAGATCTAGAAATGGCAAGATAGGATGAGTCAGCCCTGCTCCTGGCTGAGCAGTCACCCTTCAGGACCTTTGTCTCCTTGAAAAGAGTGGTCCATAACTGTGGTCCCAGTGCTAGTGATAACTGCGTGGAGACCACCGAGGACTCCCTTCTGCAGCTTTGCATGCTGGGTTTGCTAAATGAAGAGAGGAGCCTGAACTGGAGTTTGCAGTGCTGCTTTCTCAGCGTCAGCAAAGGAGTTCACAAGAAGGTTCTCAGCGCTTGTCTGGGGTCCTGGGATCCACACTGTCTGGCTTGGCCCAGTCCCCCTAGACCAGTGTTTCTCAACCTTCCTAGTGCTGTGACCCCATAATTCAGCTTCTCATGTGGCGACCCCAACTATAAAATTATTTTTGTTGCTACTTCATAACTATAATTTTGCCACTGTTATGAATTGTAAATATCTGATATGGAGGATATCTGATATGCAAACCCTTGGGAAAGGGTCGTTTGCCCCCAAAGTGGTCATGACCCACAAGTTGAGAATCGATGCTCCAGGTGGATGGAGGTCTCCATCAGGAAGAATAGCTAGGCTTGGGAGGAGCCTTCCAGGAGGGGTAGAGCCTGACCTGTGCAGTGAGGGGAGACCCTCAGGAGGGGTGGGGTTTGAGCCCAGACCTTAGGTTGGGTAGGCAAACAGGCAGTCACAGAGTGAAGACAAAGTTGTGATTTCCACCAGCACTCTGAGGTGCCTAGATGCCTGTGATGTCCCCTGGTGAACCAGCTGCTCAGCATTATAAGACAGATAGTACAGAGTTGTCCATTTCAGTCTCTTCCTCACTGGTAGAGGAAACAGAAGGTTGGAGAAGACCAGGGACTGTCTGAAGCCAGTGGAGCCAGACTGGGCATCCAGGGCATCAGTTGCATTGAATGCTGTAGACCATGTCCTCCAGCCTTCCTCCTGAGTCATCTGGAATGTGCTTGAGTAGCAGTAACACTGTTCTGGGCCTGAAGCCCTGTTATAGCCCTGTCTTCGTGGACCTTGTCTCTCACCTTCTCTCTGAGGACACCAAGGGAGGGGCCTGCTGTAGGACAGTCAGTGAGACTTGATTGCTGTGCGCCTGTTGGTATTACCCCGGGAAGACCAGCTAGCTCTAATGTATTGCCCACAGAGTCACCCACAGCGGTATGTAGAGTCGCTGCTTGGGAGCACGGGCCAGCTCTGGGTGGGTGCTGGGAAGGCGTTATACAAGTAGAGGAAATGAGATGGAGTTTGTAATAGAGCAGTGTGAAGCCTGCGTAAAATTGCTTCGGGAAGTCTCGATTGATTCCCACTTCTCCCTACAGTAGGTGTTCTAGAGCTTTTTCTCAGGAGTTTGAAATTGCAGGAACACGGGCCGGGGGCTCATGGTACAGAATGCTGAGGGCCTCCTCTCCCATCCCCTGCAGCTGAGGGGTGGGCAGAAGTTAGTTGAGACAGTGGCTCAGGGAGGGAGGGTGTGTGGTGCTGTCTGCACCATTTTCTAGCCAGAAGAAGGTAGGGGGTAGATGGGGCTCGGAGAAACTCTCACTTTGTCCCTCTGTATTGAGTAGCTATGCTAGCCTTGGTCACCCACAGGGAGCCTGGCTGACGTGGCTGTGGAACCTGTTGGCTGTTTCTAGTGGGACTCCACAGTAGTTGGTGACGCTGTTGGTGGCTCAGCACATAATGCACTTGGCTGGGTGGCAGGTGAGAGGAAACCTTAGGAGGCTTACCACAGTTCAGAAAGGGGAAGACTTAGAACTGGGAAGGGGGGCTGCAGCTTTGAGGGCAGGCTGCCAGGTGTTCAGCAAGGCTGCTGATTGTCCCCTCAGAATGTAGAGTATTTGATGTGGCCCACAAGCCCCGTTGTCTCCACGTCTGCAGAGCATGGTGGCTGATGGTCACCAACAGAAGTCATTTTTTCCATGCCCGATGCAGTGTCTGACAGGCTTCTGATATATGTCCAGGGGCATGTGTTGACAGCTTCCTGCACTGTTGGAAGGGTTGAGCTTCTGGCTCCCCAGACCTAGCCCACCCAGGAAGCACAACACATGGGAACAGATCGGGGACCTTGGTTAATCGGCTCTAATTGGCCTAAGTGAGCGGTGTGCTAATTCTAAATTAGCCTTATCTACTCATGAAAGAATCGAAGCAAGAAATGCGTTTGGTAACACTTTGTTAGCGCTTTGTTCAAGAGACTATATGGAAATTAATAGAATTGCATTTCGCTAAAATTATCTTCTCGTTCCCTCGTCATCAGTGGGACTGGCCTCACCCAATTAACCACATTTAATGAGCTTTGATGACTGTGAACACTTTTGCCCCCAGAGACGTTTCTCAACACCCCGTGTTCAAACATCCACTGGGGGCACATACTCCTCGCTTCTGCTAAGTGCTGGGTGTAGAGCAGCCACCTCTCTGTGCTCCACCTGGTGTCTCTGGGCTCCTTTCTCAGTCAGTGCTCTGCGGACACAGGAGGACATAGCGAGGCCTGGTGGCCTCAGCTGCATCTCGTAGACCTTTCCAACTTGTCTGACACTAGAGCATCAATTGTTGTCAGAAATCTGGCAAGTGGTGAGGCCAAGTCCAGCCTCGGCCTGGTGCCACAGCTGATGTGAGTGTAGGCTGGCTGTTCTCAGACCCCTCCCCTCTTTCCATCCTTTCTTGTCCCTTCTGTCATTAGTGATGAGCTTAGCTCTCAGATTAATCCTAACCGTGGTCCCTGCTCCACACTCTGGCCTCCCATTTTGCTGGACCACACATTGTCTTCTCCTTTCCTTTTGCACCCCCACCCCCAGCCCCACCCCCACGGATGTTCTCTGGGCAGCACTGTGTGAGGGTGCCTAGTCCTTCCAGACTCATGCTGGGAAACGTGGCCTCAGATGGCTGCCATCAGTTCAGCCATCTGCACAGATGCTTTCTAAATAGAAAGCTTCATGTTAAGTGGGACGTGATGGTGCATGCTGTGATCCCAGACCTCAGGATGCTGAGGTAGGAGGATTATTACTATGTGTTCAAGGCCACCCTGGGCCACATCACTCTCTCTAAATGTACTGTTTGTAGATGACATCAGCGTGTGGGTAGACCCTGCAGGTCGAGAAGTAGCTAGTCTCTGCTATCCTGTGGCTCTCCAAACTCACTGTTATCTTTGCCTGGTTTTGAACTTCATTTTAATGGATGCCTATATACATAACTGCTGTGGTTGGCTCTTTTTGTTCATGGTGACATTACTGGACACAGAGGTTTCGTTCTGACCTCCGAGAATGCCATGTCTTTGCCTCCTCCCGATGGTGGGTCTTCCCACCCAGCAGCAGTGAACAGTGCTGCTGTGAGTTTTCTGGCCCAGGGCTTGGGTGTGGGCCTTCTGTGTCTGGGCGCCCTCAAGTGCATTGCTCTTGGAGCTCTCCATGGTGCTTCCTGAGCAGCAGCATTCAGTACTCGGTACTCATTCGCTTCCCTCTGCTTCCTGACTGTGGTGCGGTGAGTTCCCTGCTGTGGGGGACTGCATCCTTGAACTGTGAGCAGAAAGAAACCTTTCTTCCTTCAGCTGCTTCTGTATCTGTACCAGAAAACAAGGAAGGAATGAAGGGGGTCACCTCATGACTTGGGTACAGTGTGAATGAAGGGGGTCACCTCATGACTTGGGTACAGTGTGAATGAAGGGGGTCACCTCATGACTTGGGTACAGTGTGAATGATGGGGGTCACCTCATGACTTGGACCTGTGGCCCTTCTCTGGGGCAACAGACATTCCTTTATGACCCCCCCTGCCCCAGAAAATGGCACACACCAAACTTCATTGCCCATTTGATTTGATGATTCATAAGGTTCTTGATACATTCTGGTCACTGGCCTTTTGTTAAATAAGTGATTGTAAATCTATCCCCCCCACACCCCCCTAGCCTCCCTCCCCGCTCTGGCATTTCTCATTCTTTCACTTAATTGAAGTTCTTAGTTTTACTGGGTGCTCTTCTGCTTTCAGGGTCCTCCATGATTGCTGTTTGTGCGTGTGTGTCTTGATTTAGAAGCCTTTGCCATTGCCTGTGTCTGCAGTTAAAGTTGTGGCTTTATCTGCCCTGAGAGTCACTTTCATGTCCCTTGACAAGATTCCTGGCTGGAGCAACTTAAAAGAGGAAGGATTTATTTTGGTCTGTGTTTCAGTGGATGCACCCCATCATGCCAAGGAATGCATGGTGGCTGCAGCTAGCAGCTGGTCACATCACCGTGGTAGACAGGAGGGGGAGCTTAGGACAGAAGGAGAAGTAGATATCACCTTCAAAGTCTGCCTTCCTCCTGCTCCCCCCCCCCCAGCAACCCTCTTCCGCTAGGAGGCCCCAGTGCTCCAAGTCTACATCCTCTGAAGACAGTGCTGTGAGCTAGAGACCCAGTGCTGCCTCTTCAGTCTGTGTTGGAGGCCCGGGGAGGTAGAGTCAGATAGTAATGAACGGAGGCATCAGAGGTGACAACAGAGTAGATACACTCACCAGCAAGAGGTAGAGGGGAACAGGCAAAAAGTAACTGCCTTTCTCGGAGACCCTTTACATTTGCCGACAGTAGTTGCTGGAAAGGAGAGGTTTGTGTTGGCCTAAGGTTCTAGAGGGCAGTAGTCCATCAGGGCGGGGAAGGCAGGTAAAGGGGCAGGAGCAGGAAGTTGGTTGATTGCATTTTCATCCACACCTAGGAGGCAGAGCGCAAGCACGGGAAGTAAGGCAAGACTATGAACTGCCAAAGCCTGCCTCTGTTGTCGAGCTTCCTCCAGTAAGGCTACACCTGCAACCTCAAAGAGTGCTACCACTGGGGCCCATGTGTTCAAATACACAGAAGCCTATGGGGGACATTATTCATTCAGACTGCCACATTGAGCCACTGCCAGAAGGTACCATGTACCTTGGGGGAGGGTCTTCCCCCTCAGTTAATTCATCTAGGAAATGTCCTGCAGACCTGCCTTGAGTCATGTTGATTCCAGATCCTGTCAACTTAGCAGTCACAGTTACTTCTAAGCACTCGTGTTGCAGTGTAAGAATTTTAAGTGAATATGTGCCTAGGGATTGATCTAAGGCCCTGCTCAGCAAGCTCTGTACACTGAACTGCAGCCCTAGTTCTCTTGTGTTTGATTTTGAGACAAAGTCTCATTAACTTACCCTGGCTGGCCTCGAACTTGCCCTGCCACCCGGGCAGCTCTTGAACATTGGCTCCTCCTTCCTTGATGTGGAACGAGGCTCTCTTTATCCTTGATGGTCTTGCTCTGGCCCAGCTGCATGGCTAAACATACTTACTTTAGTAATCCTTTGTAGATTAAGTCGGATTATCTGTTCACAGTTGTGGCGTGTGCTGGAAATCCCTATCACCTTCTTTCCCAGCCTTTATTCTTTTGAGAAGCTCAACTCCCGGCTGCTTTGAACAGAGGGGTTAGTGGCAGAGTGTCCCTCCCTGCCAGTCTCAGCTAAGCTGGCTGTACATAGCTGTTAGAATTCACACTGTCTGCGGGAGGAAATCTAGCCATTCAGCAGGCTCACTAGTCTTCATGTGCTAGGAGGCACTTTTGAAATTTTCTTTGAACATTTACTTTATTCGCTATGTGTCTGTGTGTGAATGTGATGTGTGCCATACAGCACTCATGTGCAGGTCAGAAGATAACTTCTGAGAGTTGGGTTTCTCCTTCCACCATGGAATGGAGGGTGAACTCAGGTTATAAGCTTTGCAGAACAAGTGCTTTGACCTGCTGGGCCGTCTCGCCAAACCTAGGCTCTTTTTTTCTTGTCTTGTTTCCATGGCGAATAGGTATCAATTTTAAGCAAATGGGTTTTCTGCAAATATTTAGATTATATGACTTCTCTTATTTATTCTGTTAATGTGGATTAGCTTTCTGACTTTCCAAACATGAAGCTGCACAGATGTCCCAGGACAAAGCAGTTCTCCCTTGTGAGTTGTGCATTGCTGTTTGGTATTGTGTTTGCTTAGCCACCTAGCTGAGGTCCTGGATGAATGATACCTGGAGAGTTTGGCCTTTAGGTTCCCATCCGGTTTTGTGCCATGAATTTTCTGGAATAGTCTGTAAGATGGGTGCTTACTTCTTCCTGAATGGTCTGACAGAATACACTGATGTGTAAGTTACTGGTTGGCCTCTAATTTCAGCCATCTGCTTGCCTCTTCCCATCCCCAGAGTCACAGATTCATGTGGCCATGTGAATTTAAGTGGATGCTGGGGATCTGAACTCAGATCTTTATGCTTGAGTGACAGGCTCTTTGTCCACGGAGCCATCTCTCTAGCCTCAGCACTTAAATTATTCTTTGTGTGTGAGCATGCCTGTGTCTGTGTTTATGCATGTGGAGGCTAGAGGATGTCTTCTTGAATTGCTTTTCACCTTTAAAAGAAAAATTTATTTTTATTTATGTATATATTCATGTGTTCATGTATACATCACGTGTTCAGGTACCGGCAGAGTTCAAGAGAGGGTGTCAGATCCCCTAGAACTGAAGTTACAGGCATTTGTGAGCTGTCCAACACAGGTGCTGGGCACTGAACTCAGGACTTCTGCAGGAGCAGCCAGTGTTCTTAAACTACTCCGGTATCTGCTCAGCTTCCACCTTTTATTTTCAGACAAATCTCTCACCAAACCCAGCTTTTTGCATAAGTGCTTGGGATCCTAACGCAGGTCCTCTGGCTTGTCTAGCAAGTATGAACCATCTCTACATTTTTATTTAAAAAAAAAAACTTAATGTATGTGAATGTTTTCCCTGCATGTGCGTCTGTGCATCAAGGGCATCAGGAAGAACCTGGAACCAGAGCTACAGACAATTGTGAGACTCCATGCGATGCTGGGAATCAAACACGGTCCTCTGCAAGAACACTGGCTGAGCTACCTTTGCAGCCTTCCTTTTCCTGGTGCTTTTACTATTCTTCTGCTGTGTACTGCTTCCAGCTCACTTTTGTTTGGTAATCTATATTTCCTTATTAACTTCATCAGGGGTTTATTAATTTTTCCAAAGAGATTTTATATTTTCATTTTTAATTATGTGAGTATCTATCTCTGTGGGTATGTACGTGTGGGTGCAAGTTCCTGTAGAGGCCAGGGGAGGTGTCAGATACTCCTGGAGCTATGGTTACAGGAAGGTGTGAGGCACCCAATATTGATGCTAAGGGCCATGCTCAAGGTCCTGTGCCCAGCAGTGTGTGCTCTTAACTCTGAGCCATCTCTCGAACCTAAGGGCTTATTAATTTTATTAGTCATTTGAATGAGGCAGACTTTGGCTTTATTGATTCTCTATAATATTTATTCTGTATTACTTGTGTGCTTTTCATACTGCTCCCTCCTTTCTATGGTGTTAATTCGTGTTTGAATCTGAGCTGTGTATGGAGCTGGTTGAGTCTCATTCTTTCTTCTCTTTGGATTTCTGCTCTTAAGGCTGTAATTTAGCTGCACACTGAGTGTTTGCTATATTGTATTTTTTCTCATTGAATTAAGCAGCCTTCTATCATGATACCAGATTGCCAAGATCGTCCTTATGAAGAAAAGATGCTTGTTTGGCAGTTCTGTGCTGCAGAAGATTATGGCTTTAGATTGTGGTCAGTCCATACATCTTGGTCAAGCAGGTGGTGAGTCCAAGCCATTCACCTCCAGGCCTTGAAGATGAAAAGGATGTGCCTGTCATTCAACAATGTGCTTCAGTGTCATGCCCTCGGGGCCTCACTTCTTTTCAGTTGTCCCTGCCTCCTAGGCCAGCTAGCTCCAAGTAGCTCTGCAGGCTGGCCACCAAGCCTTTCCTTCTATACATAGTCCTTTGGGGACACTTGCAACTCAAAACCCTGAAACAGTTTGGAAATGTATCCATTTCCATTGTGATTTTTTTCCCCTTCAATTTGACCAATGGGTTGTAAATAGATTTCTTAATTTAAAACTACTTGCTGGGTTTTAAGTTCCTGAATTGTTGAATTCTACTATTCTCAAATTATGCTTTGAACAATATCAGTTAAAATTTATCAAGACACATGGCTAGGAATGATGGCACACACTTATTGTTCCAACACTCTGGAGATGGAAGCAGGAGGATTACTGTGAATCTAAGGCCTGCCTAGGCCCAGTGTGAGACTCTGTCTAAGCTTCCATTAGACCTCATCCTGGTATGTGTTGGTGAATGACCTACAGCTGCTGCTGGGTGTCATTGCTTGTGAATGCTGTGTCAGTGTCGGTTGCTCTGTTCAACTCCTCTGTATCCCAGAGAAGCTTCCTCTGGTCTGGTTCTCTGAGGACTGCTTGACTCTCGCATTAGCTTTGTCAGTTAGCATCCTCTGTCAGCAGATGCAGTTTTAGGAGCTGCATGCTGACTGAAAGGTGGAGCCTTCCCTGCGAGGCTTCCTGTTCTTCCTGTGAACTCAGCTTCACCTGTGGATTCTTTCAGGGATTAATTCTCTCTAGCAGTGATCAGATTCCATTTTTATATCTGCACCCTTTGCTCTTTCCACTGTCATAGGAAACCTCATCATTTGATTATAGATAGTTCTCCTACAAGGGAATATAGGTTTAGTGGCTTTATTCAGCCAGACAGTGGTTTTGTACACTTGAAATATTTAATTTAGTTGTCCTTTATGTAATGAGAAATCTATTTCTCTGTGAATGAATCAGAATCCAAGGTTTTACACATGAAAGGTAAGTGTTCCACCACTAAGCCACACTGGAGCCCCTCACTGGGGATTCTAGGCAGGGGCTTTACCACTGAGCCACGCCCCCAGCCCCTCCCTGGGGGATTCTAGGCAGGGGCTCTACCACTGAGCCACGCCCCCAGCCCCTCCCTGGGGGATTCTAGGCAGGGGCTGTACTACTGAGCCACACCCCCAGCCCCTCCCTGGGGGATTCTAGGAAGGGGCTCTACCACTGAGTCACGCCCCCAGCCCCTCACTGGGGGATTCTAGGAAGGGGCTCTACCACTGAGTCACGCCCCCAGCCCCGCCCTGGGGGATTCTAGGAAGGGGCTCTACTACTGTAGCCATATTCCAGCCCTTCTACTGCTGAGTCAGGCTCTCTGCCCCTTGCTGGGGGATTCTGGGCTGGGGCTCTACTGCTATCCTTATCTTAACACATTTGCATTTAAATTATCTATTTTACAGTTGCTTTTTTGTGCCCTCCCCCACCTTGTACTTTGTCACAGAATAAACTTTCCCTTCTGTTTCCTCTCTCCTCATTATCTTAGTCACCTGGTGTGCTTTTATGTGATTCTTCTCAGTTGCCTCACCGCTTATTCTTATTCGAAGATAGGTTGTTATTATCTAAACCTAGTAAAGGTGAGTGCATCCCTCTCTTCCCTACAGCTGGCCGCCTTGAGCTGTTTGCTCCTGTTTTGTTCCTCAGCTCTAGGCTCATGGAGATCAACATGATAAGAAGACATAGATATACTGTGTACATACCAAGTGTTTTGTACACTTACTTAGAGATTCAGAAAGTCACTTTGTTTTCTAAAAGGGCCGTATGGCACAGGCTGGCCTTGAACTTCCTATGTAGCTGAGGCTAACTTTGAACTTCTAGTCCTCTTGCTTCTGCCTCCTGAGTTGAGATTACAGCTGTGTGGAACTTGAATTTTCTAGATGGAAAGCAACAGACCCACAAGGTCCCACTAGAATCTAGCGACTAGGTGGACACGTTCTCCTGACTCCACAAGGGAGGTGAGCACTTCACTGCAAGCCTTCAGCAGACAAAACTGATGACCTAAAAGCTGCTGTGAGGAGAGCTCTATAATGTCCCCATGCAAACAGCACTAGAGAGGAACAGTGGCATGCACCTGTAGACCCAGCTACTCTATAGAGGCTGAGGCAGGAGGAATACTTGAGTCTAGCTTGGACAATACAATAAATGAACCACATCTTTAGGAGAAGAAAAGAATTATACAGCACAAGAATAAATGCTAATGTAAGCTATGTGTTTTTAATAATAAGTAAGACCATGATGGTCAATTCTAATTATCAATTTAATACACTAATAAAAGCCTCAAAAGGCTGGAGAGATGGCTGATGGCACTTCTCTTACGGAGGACCTGAATTCCATTCCCAGCACCCAGATCAGACAGCTGAAACTGCCTGAAATCCCAGGGGATCCAACACCTCTGACCTCTGCAGACAACAGCAATCAAATGCACATACTCTCCTGGAGAGAGGGGTGGAGGACAGCCTGGGCCTTACCAAGACACAGCTTTGGGCGTGCTGGTCTGGTGTTGCCAGGGAGGACTGACTGCACCATTTTGTGGGCTGGAATCCATGCATCTAAGGACAATCAGCCTTATACTCAAACTGCTATAGCCACAGGCGGCTCCCACCACCACCTACAGCCACTGCCACAATGGACTAAACCCAAAAGTACTCCCTATCTGCTTCTTGGCACAGCCACGAGTTAATGAAATAATAAATAGGTTAAAGAGATACTGGTTCACTAACGAGAACAAAGGGACTACAGTGAAGCCAGCTAGTGAGGCACAGCTGTCAAGTTCCAATGCATACAAACAGGCTGTCCTGTCACACTGAACTTCTGTCAGGAGTCACTCCAAAAACAGCAACTGGGCGGATTCCACCAAGGGGCTGGCTGTCATAACCATCCTAGGTCAGACCAGTCAGGTTTCCAGGGAAAGAGGAAGAGGATGGGACTGGATGCAGTGCCCCCATGAGCTGGGGGAACTGACACACCAGAACTTCAGTCCCTTTGTGACAGTGAGGCCTTTAGCAAGAAGTCGGGGTGTCGTATGTTCATGGTGCTAACAACTCAGCTCAGACCAAGGCTGGTTTCTGTGTTTGAGTCAAGAAACTAAACACTTTCATCAGTGACCGGGCTGGCAGGGCACTGGCTTGGGTTCAGGCCCGTAGGGATGTCTAACTGGCCTGTTCACAGCACTATTGCACTCTATGCTTCAGAGTTGGGACCAAAGCAGAGCGGGCATTGGGTGAACCCAAGTGTTGTTCCTCTCTCTTTGGTTTTTGGTAGCTGGCACCATTCAAGAACTTGTGCTAGCCTTTGTGAACTCCAGCTGCACCTTCTCCCTGTGGTAGCATTCTGAGTGTTCTTGTGGGCATGGCCTTTTGGTGTGTGTATGTGTATAATGTGTGTGTGTGTGTGTGTGTGTGTGTGTGTGTGTGATTGCAGGTGTGTGTGTGCCACATACACACAGAAAGGCAGAGGGCAATCTCAGGTGTCAGTCCTCACCTTCCACTTCATTTGAGGCAGCATCTCCTTTCACTACTGTACACCCCAGGCTGCTGGTCTCTGAGCTCCTGGGATTCTCTCATGTTCTTCTTCCTGCTTGCTCTAGGAACACTGGGATTACTGCCATGCCTGGCTTTACTACGTTTCTGGGGATTTGAAGTCAGATCTTTACACTTGCCTCCTGAGCCAGCTCTCCTGCCCTCAGCCCTCGACTAAACTTTCAGAGTTTTGCTCCTGGACTGATTCACTGATCCAGTCCTCATTGTGCTTTTCCTGGTTTCTGTGCGAGTTTTCACTCATTTCTGTTCTCGCCTATATTCTTTTGCTTGCTTTGGTCTCACGTTCTTCTTTGCATAGTTTCTCTCCTGGATGCTGAGGTGATTTTCGACCTTTGTAAAACACACATGCAGGGCCTTAAGGTTCTCTCTGAGCCTAGTACTTACTATTTTCCACAACTCTCAGTGAAGTGGCATTGCCTTCTTATTGTTCCAAACCATTGCTGAGTTTCTCTTGAATAGGGTTTTTTTTTTTTTCTTTCTTGTGCATTAATTAGAAGTGGTTTGTTAATTTCTATGTACTTAGGTACCTCATCCCCAGCTCTTTTGCAGCTAGTGCCCAGTTTAATTCCTTGGCAGCACTCTTGTCTTGTTGGTTTCCTGTGATGTTGCCTCTGGCTCCAGTGTGCTGCTTTGCAAGCGCTCCCTGTGAGCTTGGGGAGGATGCTCTCCATCACTATCAGGCAAGGTGATTGATGGCACTATTTGGGTCAGTGGTATCCTTAGTGATTTTCTGCCTGTTTCAGATAGAGAACTGTTGAATTTTGACATGTACCAAGGGATCATCTGTCTCTCTCTGCAGTTCAATCTGTTTGTGTTGTTTGTGTCTTTCCACTCTAGTATCAGTGAGTTGGTGTGGAGGGCATGACATGCATGGCTTTCTGTCACAGTGACCCCTGTAATACTGTAGAGCTGGGCCCCTTTCTTTTGCTTTTCCCAAGTCCATTTGACATACAGAAATGTAGTGTTGAGTCTGTGTGTCTTCATGTGAGTTGCAGGTACCTGTGGATGCCAGGAGAAGGCATTGATTCTTCTGGAACTAGAGTTACAGAGGGCTGGGCGATGCTCATTGTGGGTGCTTGGAATCAAAGTCAGGTCTTTTGTGAGGACAAGAATGGCTCTTAACTGCTAAGCCATCTCTGTAGTGCAGTGTTTTCAATCTTCCAAACGCTGCAAACCTTTAATACTGTTCCTCCTGTTGTGGTGACCCCAACCATAAAATTATTTTGTTACTACGTTGTGATGGTTTGTATACGCTTGGCCCAGGGAGTGGCACTATTAGGAGGTGTGGCCTTGTGCAAGTAGGCGTGTCACTGTGGGCGTGGGCTTTAAGACCCTCATCCTAGCTGCCTGGATCTAGTCTTCTAGCAGCCTTTGAAACAAGATGTAGAACTCTCAGCTCCTCCTGCACCATGCCTGCCTGGACGCTGCCATGCTCCCACCTTGATGATAATGGACTGACCTCTGAACCTGTGAGCCAGCCCCAAGTAAATGTTGTCCTTGTAAGAGTTGCCTTGGTCATGGTGTCTGTTCACAGCAGTAAAACCCTAAGACATACTTCATAACTTTAGTTTTGCCACTGCTCTGAATTATAATGTAAATATCTGTGTTTCCTGGTGGTCTTAGGCGGTCCCGGTTTGATCCTCAAGGGATCATAACCCACAGCTGAGAACTGCTGCCCTAGCTCCTCCAACTCTCTTTGATTGGAGTTAGTGGGGTAGATCTTTCTCCATTTACCTTTAATAGATGTGTCTTTTTGTTCAAAGACCACTTCTTGCAGACAGCATATAATTAGGTCTTGTTTTTTTAGTGCACTCTGACAGAGTCTTCCAAAGTGGCCTGCTCAGATTAATTGGTGTGCTTAGATCATGCACATTTAAAATGATCGTTGACACAGTTTGCTTTATACCCCATGTTTGTTCCTGTTTTGTGCTTGGTCACTGCACTTTGTTTTCTTTCTCATTATCTTCCTCTCTTCATCTGCCTTGTTTGGTTTTAATTGCACATTTCTTATCATTCAGCCGCTCCCCTCCTCCCCCCAGCGGCACATGAATTAGGCAGCTCCCATCATCCCTATACTGGCTTGGACCCAGGGCCTTGCATATGCTACACAAATGTTCCACCATGTATACACGCCCCCAACCCTCACTGGGGGATTCTAGGCGGGGGCTCTGCCACCGAGCCACGCCCCCATCCCTCACTGGGGGATTCTAGGCGGGGGGGGGGCTCTGCCACTGAGCCACGCCCCCATCCCTCACTGGGGGATTCTAGGCAGGGGCTCTGCCACTGAGCCACGCTCCCATCCCTCACTTGGGGATTCTAGGTGGGGGCTCTACCACTGAGCTACGCCCCCATCCCTCACTGGGGGATTCTAGGCAGGTGCTCTGCCACTGAGCCACGCCCCCATCCCTCACTGGGAGATTCTAAGCAGGGGCTCTGCCACTGAGCCACGCCCCCAGCCCTCACTGGGGGATTCTAGGCAGGGGCTCTACCACTGAGCCACGCCCCCAGCCCCTCCCTGGGGGATTCTAGGCAGGGGCTCTACCACTGAGCCACACCCCCAGTTCCTCACTGGGAAATGTAGACAGGTGCTTCTTTACTAAACCACACCCCAGCCCCTCACTAGGTAGTGGTGGGGGTGGGAGGAACTCTAGACAAGTACTGTACTTTGGCTCCATCCTCTACCCCCACACCCCATCATATCTTGCGGTCCACTTCTTACATTTTACTTGGAGAAAAGATCTTACTAAGTTTTCCAGGTTGGTCATGATCTTACTCTATATATCAGGCTGGTCTTGAACTTGAAGTCTTTCTGCTTTAGTCTCCAGAGTAATGGGAACAACAGGCCTGTGTCACTAGGTGGGATTAATTTTGTTTTAGTGGTTTTCTGAATGTTGCTCATGGACATTTAGGAATAATTTAATCCAGGGTTGACAACACTGAATCACTTTATAGTTAAGGGATGATCTCAAGCTCTCTGAACCATCTCCACCCAGGAGCACAGTCATCAACTACTGTGCTGACTTTAAAGGTTTACTTTTATTGTATTTAGGGGTGTGTGTGTGTGTGTGTGTGTGTGTTTATGTGCATGTGTGTGCTGTGGGTACCTGGGGAAGCCAGAAAGCAGCATCAGATTTCCTGGATTTAGAGTTATAGACAGTTGTGAGGTGTTTGTTCAACCTAGGTACTGGGAATTGCATTCTTGTTCTCTGGATGAGCAGGCAGTCTGTGCTCTTAATTGTTGATCATCTCTGGAGATGAATGGAGCCCGAGGAGAGTCAGCTATTTTACCTTGCCCTCACTTTTCCTTCTTGTCCTTGTTCCATAAAGAACCTTCCTTTGTGGTGTTGAAGCTCTTGGGACTCCTGTCAGGCAGCTCTGATGCTGGCACAATGACCCAGGTCACACTCTCTTTTTTTCTTGACAGTTAGTTTTACCAGTCACCTAGTAGGTGGGGCTTTTTATAGTCCTGTGCTCAAATCTTCTTCACACTTGCATGCTTCCCGACAGGAAGCTGTTGTTCTTGCATCTTTCTGTTTATTTAGTGTGTGCTCATGGACTCATGATGGTCAGTGGACCATTTTCAGAAGTCAGTTCTCTTTTTGCAACGTGGTGACACAGGGTCTCTGGTGTGGTTTCTGCAGTGCTGGCTGGTTCTCAAGCTCGTGGGTGGTTCCCCCTTTTCTGCTCCCCATTTCCTGTCGCTGTGAATGCTGAGATTTTAGTCCCCACCTCCTATGTTTTTACCTGAGTTCTAGGGAATTGCATTCTGGGCTGAGGCCTGCAGGGCAGCCTGCAGAGGCACATCTGGGCACAGCTGGCCCTCTCGTTTTATCTGTATATCATCAGACTTCTCGAACAGGTCTTATTTAGCCTCCGCTTGCTGAAAATATGTTTTATTTTAACTTCACAAATGTATTAGATGGTGTTCACAATCTGCAGAATTGCTCCTCAGGATAACCATTTTTTGTTTTCTGAAGTAGTTCTCAATGATTCTTCATTTGGAGTTTGTGTTCTGTCTTGGATGTTATAGCACTTGCTAGATTTCTTAACTGTTGCAGTTTTAAAAACAAGTTAGTTTTTTTTTTTTAAGCCATTCCCTTGAGGTTCGAGAGCAGCTTACCGGCCTAGTTGTTTTGAGAAAATGCCCCACGAAGGCTAGGCTAGCCCCAGGCAAGTCCCAGGATTCAGATCTAGGGATTGTTTCAGATCCTCGTGTTTGTGTGGAAAGTACCATACCAACCACAGCTCAAGCCAGAATTTGTCACATTGGTCTTCACTTTCCATGTGTAATACCTGGCTGTCAACTCACTTGTCACTAAAGTACATTGACATCTCCACTGTTTCAGTGGTGGACATTCCCTGAAGGACACATTGACATCTCCACTGTGT
>JADRCH010000139.1:2680765-2703976 GCA_019843965.1 Rhynchomys soricoides
GACATTCCCTGAAGGACACATTGACATCTCCACTGTGTCAGTGGTGGCTTTGCATTTCCAGGCTGGCACTGCCCTCTTCCTCATCAGGAGCTCACATGGTTTTGGTGAATCAAGCCTTTGATTGTTGCACAGTGAGCCTCTTTGTCTGGTGACCCTCCTCCCCAGCCTCTGGTGGCCAGGGATCAGTAGAGTAACACCCAGCTCTGGTGAGGCCTTGGCCTTCAGTTTTGTTTATTGGATGTTAGTGGGCTGCCACTCGCCCTGGCTGCCTGCACCATGCGTCATTTATTTTCTGGAAATACTCTGCAGTGGACACTTATTTTTCTTACACAGTATGAGCTTCGTCTTTTAATCAGCGTGTTTAGTTTGTCTTCAGTGCTTATTCCTCCCATTTGAATTTCAGTATTCCAATTTAGTACTTTATATGTACCTCTTAAAGATATCATAGTTACCGTTTTCTTCCATTGTTTTGAATTTATTGGAGTTTCCCCTCAGGCCCTCCACTTTCTCCCTGCATAGTTTCTGAAGTGCAGGTAACTATATCTTGATCCCACTCCCGCTGTCTAAGGATTTATTAGACTGGTTTACACAATATGGTCTGGGAAGTATATTGGCTGCCTTAACTGCAGAGCTGAGGGCCCAGCTGCTGCTCAGCAGCCCACAGAGCTGAATGTCTCATCAGCCTCCGCCTGGCCCTTAGGGGATTCCTGGAGAGTCACTACTCTTTAGTCCATGTTGGAAGCCAGAAGAAGCTGGATTCTGATACCAGTGAAGTGGTGCAGCAGCCACAGGGTAGATAAACTTGCCAGCAAGTCACAAAGGCAAGCTGACAGAGAGCCGAGCTCTCTTCTGGGACCTCCTTTTATCTGAGCTACTCCTGGGAGGGTAGGCATTACCACTGCAAGTCACCTCAAGAACGTCCCCCACAGGTCTGACAGCAGTTTGTCCTTCAGTTCATTTGAGATCAAGCCATGCTGCCAACCGAGATTAACCATCACATACCCCAAAGCAACCCTGCTAGCTTAGTGCCATTCCCCTAAATTCCGATTTAAGATTCTCCGTGGCTCTACTGTGTAACTCACTAGATTGCACAATGACCCGAGTGTGGGGAAGGATGGTTGCTTCTGTACCCTCCTTGCCAGCCTTTGATTCTCCTTGGCAGGAGGGGTGGGTGTTTGAAGTGTGGATTGATTCTCCCCTCCCTGCAGGACCCATGCCTTCTGCTGGTGTGTCCATCTGGATTTGACATGGCATGTGCCTTCAGACTAGTTATCTTCAGCTCTGGGGTTTGCATGTAGGCTTGTGGTCACAGACTCTCAGCATTTGACTTTTGTGGCTTTTCCTATCTACCCAGCATCAAGGTGGGCACACATGGCAGTCATCCTCTGTGTGGTGTAGGTCTTGTTGGAAGTTTGATCACTGTGGACAGGGCTGTTCTACCCAGGACCCCTCATCTGGTTGCCTTGCTGATCAAACACCACAGTCTATTCTTCCCCTGCTAGAGGCCTGCTATATCCCAGAGCTTGGTAGTCTGTGGCATTGCAGATGGTCCCCACCGAGGTTTCTCTTGGGACCCAGGTTCATTCCCTACCAATGGCACCAGCTATGGATGTTATTGGCTGATTACCTGACATGGTAACTCACTGCTCTCTTGGGTCATGGTTGGTCTGGGATCTGTGGACAGTGAGGCCCCTGGAATTCAAGAGGCAATTCCTTGGTTAGGGATGAGCAGCAAGCCCTCACAGAGATGGGTGGAGGTGCCCTTGAGTTGATGACTTGGCATCTGATGTCCACTGTCTGAGTTTGTTTGCAGTTCTAGAGAGTTCCAGATGGAAGCGGCCAGACAGAGATAACACAGACAGACAACCCTGACAGGACTGCACTCTTGGCTCTGGTCAAGCTTACCTCTGCTTCCCCAAGCACCAAGGGGCAGCTGTGGATGGGGCAGCTGTGGATCGTCGGAATGGAAGCTTGTGTGGGTCACAAAAGCTGTGCTGGCACCTTCACCCTCCTGCAGATGTGCATCCTCCGGTGTGATATCATGGCCTGTATTCTTCCTTTCTGAAACCTCTTTCCACTAGTGTGGATGTTCAGGGTAATGAGCCAGGTAGGTCTGACTCTAGAGATAGAATTCTTCCTGACCCTGGTGTCTATGCTCCTGCCCTATTAGGATTCCCTTGGAATGGGCTGCAGAGAGGGGCCTGGGTCCTCTAGAGAGGATTTGAAGCTCAGGACCTTGAATAGTTCCTTAAGTGGAGGCAAGTGGCAGGGCACAAGCCCAGGCGACAGTGTGACCAGAGCTGAAAGCAGTGGGGCCAGAATGCTTGGGGACCTAGGGCAGGGGCCATGGACACTCCCATCTGTTCAGCTCTTTCAAGCCAGGGTCTCTAAAGAGAGATAAGCCTGTAAAAGGGGTCTTTAGGTGCCTGCTAGGAACTGGTTTCATTGTGGACGTATCCTCCCCTTGCCTCCAGCTCTCACTCACCTTGGGGTGACCAGTGAACGTCTCTGAGAAATGTGAGGGGGTGGGGGGAGGCAGGGGCGGGGCTCCGCTTCCAGAGCTGGGTGGACTTCAGCAGCTCCCCCTGGGCTGGGAGCTAATAAGACCAGCTCTTTGTGCTCTGTAGGCTCAGATTTAGTTCTTCCTCAGAAAGCTTTGTGAAGTGGCTAAGAGTTGAGTAGAGGAACCTAGACAAGGAGAGAGGACATGGGGGCTGCAAAAGAACCACAGGAGATGCCCACAGAGAGCAGCCATGCATAGCGGCCCTCGGAGGCAGAACTGTGATGAGTGGGCGCCCCAGTGAGTCAGCATTGATAGGAGAAGCTGGGAAGGGTTGAGGAGAGGAGAGAACAGGACAGGAGAGGAGAGGGGAAAGGGACATATCTGCACTGCCTGTAGGCTCTGCTTTCAGCTGCTTCTGTGGGGTGAGGGTCCGTGGGTCTAGGGAGAAACCCCTGTGCCAATGTAAGGTGCCTCCAACCCAGTTCCCTTTAGCCAGGGAGGGGAGTGATAAGGGTTGCCTTGAGCCCTGTATCGCCCTCTGACAGCAGCCTTTCCAATACCTGAGTGGGCTTCAGAGCAGCACATAACCTGCCTCGCAGGTCACTCATGTCCATCCAAGCAGGGGTGTTTGATACGGAGAAAGCAGCCGTGAGAGAGTAGAGGATGGCAGTGATGCCCATGCCCGAACAGCCAGAATGATGCGCCACTTGGAGGGTGTGGCCTCTGAGGCCAGTGCCTCCTGCAGAGAGCTGTGTTTGAATTTCCAAGATCATCCAGGCCCTTTGCTTCAACACCACACAGTTCAGTCTCTTGAGGCTCAGAGAGGCTGATTATATTCTTCAGGATACAGAGTACACCGATGTCCTGCCAGCATAGGCCTTGTGGTGATTTTGTCCTTAGACAGACTGCAGGCTGGTCCTCTACTCCTTCCCACAGTGTGCCAGAGGCTGGTGAAGAGCTATTTCTTTCTGCATGGTGGGCTGTGTGTACAAGTCTGAATGAGAATGGGTTCTGTAGGCTCATGCATTTGAACATCTGGTCCTGTTTGGTGGCACTGTGTGCAGGTCATAGCACCTTTCGGATGTAAAGCCTTTCTGAGGATATATCCCAGGGTGCGGACTTTGAGAGTGTAGACTTGCCCACCTGCAGTTTGTGCTCTTTTTGGTGTTTGCAGTTGAAGATGCGATTGTTCAATTTCTGCTACTGTGACTGACCCCCACCCCCACCCCCCATCATGCCCCTCAGGAACCTTAACCCAAAACAAATCCATTCTTCCGTTGTTGCTTTTGGGTGTGGTGTTCCATCATAGCAACAGAAAGAAACTAACTGTACTCTCTATGTCTTGCTCTCTGGCAAGGCCCTCTGGGAACTACCCATGCTGCCCTCTGGCTGGGAGATTCTTCCATGCATGCACCAGGTACAGCCAGCGTGCTCTGATTATCTGTGACCACCTGCTGTCTTGTTAGCACTCTGTCCACTGGTCTGATCTTGCATCCTCTGCCCTAAGGCCCTCTGGGCTGTACTGTTGTGACCTCCATGGGTTTAAGTGCGGCCTTCTCTATGCCATTACGGGTTCGTGAGCACACACTGCTGGATCAAAGATGAATGACAGGACTTCCTCCAACACAAAGACAGTTAGTTACATAGAACTCTCTTGGAGTGTGCAGTGTCTGCCTAGGAGTAGGGATTCCCATCTCTGTACCCCATGTTGACTGTTGCTTGTTCCGTGATGGTCATCTATTCCCACCCCACTCTGGCTGCTCGTCCTAAATGTTGTCATGGGGAAAGGACATTGTCAGGAGGCTCAGGTTCCAGAAAGCAGTGATTTGGAGTTCCTGGGTCTTGAGATAGTTTATTCTGCACTTTGTGCCTCAGTTTCCCTTCTAGAAAACTACCATGAACCCCTGGCCTTGGAATTTTTTACTAGTTTTTTGTGCAACACCTCCCCCCCCCCCCAGATTAAAACATTCGCCTGTGGAGGGAGGGAGGAGGCTCAGGTAGGATGTGGGGTTGTGACTGATAAAACTCAGAAGAGACATGGCTCAAGAATCCCTTTTTAGGGTTATGTAAGCAGGAAGCTTTCTGGAGGGAGGAGACTCTTTGGTGGAGCTGCCCACAAACTGGGCAGGGGGTTCTAAGGATGTAGCTGTTGGGTCATCTGTGTGCTTGGGTGAGTGACAGCTGCCCCTGGTTCCTGTGCTTCTATAAAAGAACCCACTTCCTATAAACCAGCTCCTGTCCACTAAACCCACTACTCCGGACATGGATGGAGTCCTTTCTTTGGGTCTGTTGTTGCCTTCTCTAGCTAGGAGTGAATTGAAAATGTTTATGCAGCATAGCTTTAGTTATCTGCCTTCCCTCCCTCTTCTTCCTTTTTCTCCTCCTCCTCCTCCTCTTCTTCCTCCCCCCCTCGGACCCCCCCCCCATATGTGGTTGGTGCCTGAGTGTATGTTTGTGTAGGGATCCATGTAGGTCAGGTGACAGCTTGCAGGACTCAGCTTGATCCCTCCTGTGAGTCCCAGGAATCAAATTCAGATTTCCAGGTTTAGCAGCAAATGTTACCATTGAGCTATCTGGGCAGCCCTCACCTTGCTTGCTTTTTAGACACGGCCTGTCGCTGAGACCTGTGGCTCACTGTTGTGTCTAGTCTGGCTGACCAGGCAGCCTGGGGTCGCCACCATCTTGCCAGTGTTAATATAACAAGCAAGTTCCATCACACTTGGCTTTACGTGGTTCTGGGAGCCCAGGTAGCTTAGATCCTTACTCTTGCAAACACTTAACCACTGAGCCATCGCTCCAGCCCCTGTCTCCGTTACATGATACCACCAGGTAGATTACTCATGTCACCGTCGGCTGTCTGACGGCTAGGATGGCCACTGGCTTCTCCTGTCTCCCAGAGGCACTGCCTAGGCAGCTGACCATCCCCTCTGATTGTCTCAGGTGGTTTCGAGGTCTCCATCTTCAGCTGATGGCTTTCTCAGTGCGACTGTCTGCTAGCACTCTCTCCTCGCCATTAATTACGAGGTGAGCAAATTTGATTGCTTTCAAACAGGGTTGTTCTGTGCCCAAGGAGAAGCACTCAGTGGAAAATACCATTTTGTTTAGTACTTGGCAAGCAGGTCTTTAGGGCTCTGTGGGCACCACCTAGGCGCCTGCTTGTGCTGTAGAATCGCCTGTGACTGCTCGAGCGGAGCTGAGGCAAGAGTGGCATCGCTCATTAAAGAGCCATTACCCAGTCTCAGCACACAGCACCCTCACTGTGACGGCCATTCCTTGAAAAGATACAAACAACAAACTTCTCGAGTTCTATTTTTCTTCTGTGCCAGCCTGGAGACACTCGAGGAGAGAAGCCGGGAGAAAGACGGCAGCAGGGAGATTTACCGATCAATAAAAGAGACAATTACAGTTTGTTGATGAAAGGAAATCCCCCGCCCGGCCCCTTGTGGCATCGACACTCTGCTAATGATAACTTGGGTAACCAGCTCCAGACGATAAAAGTCAATGGGAAGATAGAGGATTTCAATAAAGTTATGGCACTTCATAAACCTTCCCGTGGAAACAGATCGCCCCCAGAGCGGTGACCAGTTCCAGCTGGATTTGGTACTTTTAATTTCTTATTTATTGAATTTTTTGGCACTCACTAATTATGAATTCTATGCCAGGGTGATAACCGTGTCCCCAGTTTGGGAGGGAGGAGATCTCAGATGAGCCTTTTGAGACCCACAGGCCAAGGGGGAGGGGTGGTAGGGTGCTCTCTGCACCCCAGCATCCCAACCTTCTTAAACAGAGGGGTGAAGGATAGGCAGTGTTGGTGCTGAGGGTGGCTAGGCCTTGAGTCAGGACTGTATCCTCATGGGAAAGTCCTTGGTGGCCATGGCTGTTGCTCCTGGCGCCTGTGTAGTCTAAACAAGCCAATCTATGAAAGTCATTATTTCCTCCCTGAGCCTCTCCGAGTATGGACAGACCATGCAGGTCACATGGGAGGGGCCACTGGCTGGGGCCACCCTGACCTTTTCCAGAGTGTGTGGTTGGGGAAGGGATGTGCTGGAGCATATAGGAGCCACTTCCTGTCCAATGGTAATAAAATCCTATTGTTTTCATGAGTAATGGTTGTCGGCAGGACAGCTCACTGAACACTTTGTCCACAGCAATATTGATCCACACAGCTGCCCTTGTGACCACTTTCTTGCTGAGGGAGGATTTGAGACCTGGAGTGACTAGATAGCTGGCTTCAGAGCAGAGCTGGAGTTGGAAGCTGCTTCTTAGAGTAGGAACTGTCCCCTTCTTCCTGAGCTGTGCTGTCCCCAGCATCTTCACTGCTGGCTACATGAATGGAGAAAGCTTAAGCGGAAGGCACCATGCTCATCAGCAGAGATGCCCCGGGTTCCAGTTAGAGGCACAGAGCTGGGCTTGCCCAGGCCCACAGGATGAAGAGCTTTGTCACTTTCTCCAAGGTGATGTTCACAGGAGGCTGCTGAAGCTGGGGCCTGGCACACCTGGACTTCCAAGGAGGATTTGCCACCCTCACTTGTGCACCCCATGGAACTCTCAGAAGGTGACATCAGGTTGAGGGGAGTCCCCAGCCTGGACCTGGGATTTGGGGGCTGGGTCTCCTTTACCTAGGAGTGTTATCTATGTCCAAAGGAGCCCAGTGGCCCTGTAGGTTTTTGGCCATACTTAAGAACCCCAGTCATGGGCAAAGAGAATACAGTGAGCACCCCTGGGGAAGACAGTCTCCCTAAAAATTGCTGTACCCATATGTAGCCCTCATAGCATCTTGGCTCCCCACACAGGACAGGCCTCCTATGTGTCTCCAGGCCTCCTTGCTGGCAGGTTGGAGGGCATTCTCCTTCGGCTCCCGTGACTCCTCTCTAGCACCTTAGAGAACCTGGTCTGAGTCTCTGCAGCATCTCTTCACTGCTAGCTTTCTGGTTCAAGCTGTCAACCTTAGGATCTCAAGTGTGCACAGACTAGCTGAGGAGGGGTAACCACAACTCCAGCTGTCAATCCTACTCTGTGTTGACTATGGATGGACAGTCTGGTGGCCTCACCAGAGGGAATGGTCTGGGAATGGTTTGCTGAGGTACTCATTGAGACCACAGCTGTTTCTGGAGCCTCAGTGTCCAGGCATTAGGACAGGGACAAGGGTTCTGAGTCTCCTCAAGAAGGGTTGGTTCTTACTCCCCAGGCTTGTGTTCTTGCTCTGAGTGTCTCTGGTCAGAACTCACACCAAGTTGGTGTCTTCCCTGGCATGGTTGAAGTGAGTACTGTTGGCAGGACTGGCTTCTTTGATCACTGACTCAGTGAAACTGAGTCTAGAGCTCTGCATGCCTAGACCTCTATTGTAGGCTCTCTGGAGGTGTGTACCACTGGCAGATGGAAGCAGGCCGGAGTCCTGAGCTTTTAGAGCATGTGCAGGGACTATGAAGCTCACACCTCTGTATTCTTCCAAGCCACCTCAGATACTGTCCCCACCCTGACCTGACCATCTGTGTCCACAGGAGCGAGACGGCATGCGTGCTATCCTGGGATCCTACGACAGTGAGCTGACCCAAGCTGAGTACTCACCCCAGCTGATGCAGCGCATGTGGGAGGCTGAGGACATGGTTCAGAAGGTGCATGCCCACAGCTCAGAGATGGAGGTAGGTGCGCGCCATGGGCAAGTGGGGGCTATGGTGTGTGTGTGGGGGGGGGCGGCCATGGGGGTTATTTTGGTACATGCACTACTTTACTTCTTATGTAGCCCTTGGTGGTTCCAGGCAGCCCCAGCCAGCAGAGGTGGGTGTCAGGAGCTTCAGGGCGAGGCAAGGCCTCCTCCAGGCTGTTGCCATGTGGTCCCTGTGGCAGTCTGCTTCCTCTTGCTGCATGTTCCTGTGGTGTTCCTTTCTAGGGGGTGGCACAGTGTCTTCCAAGCAGTCTGTGGCTTCCTGTTTCTCTCTGTCCCCTGCAGTATTGTGAGCCCTCTGTGAAGTCTCCTGTTGCTCTAGTGGAGTGCGGGTAGAGAGAAAGTTGTGTTTTAAAGAGGGTAACTCTCGGCCCTGTAGGCCGATAGGCACTGGGAAGCAGTGTGAGCCGCACTTGGCCTCTCCTTCCTGGCTGGCCTGTGCCAGTGCAGAACTCCTACATGCTAAATGCTGGCATCCCCTGTAGCCACAGGGGAAGCCCCTGCTCTCCCTCCAACAAAGTCAGGGAGGCTTGCTTAATAAAGATGAGGTGGGATCCTGCCTGTCAGGAGATCCATACAGCCACACCCCAGATGCTGCCTGGACCTGCTCTTTACCCACTTTTCAGTTCTATCTGTAACCTTGACTCTGGCTGTGACCCTAGAAGCAGGACTGTCATTACCCACATTTTAGTGACAAGAAAGCTGAAACCCAGAAGGCCCAGGACTAAACCTAAGCCACCAGGCACTTGTACACAAATCTAGGACTGCCCTGCAGCACGGCCAACCTGCAGAGCATCCCAGTCAAGGCCTTTGTCACACTCTGTGTCCCATCAGCTCTTTTGGTCTTGATGCTTACCTCTATTTGGCTTGTCTTTGACCTTGGTGTGATGCAGACTCCCAGCGAGGTGCTGCTGGGGCCAGTCATTCTGTGCAGACGACTGGACCCTCACCCAGCTAGTGTTCCTGTTGTCCACTTGGAGAAGTGTCTAAAGGAACAGTCAGGGTGACAGCATGGCCATATGCTCTTCCCAGAGAGCACTGGAGTCCACACTGAGCAAGACCCTTTCCTAGGCTTGCAACAGAGCCTTTGGTGAGGGGGATGTTTAGTGGTAGACAGCTTGAGCTAGCCTGGTGGTATGGGCCTGTAGTCCGCCAGGGAGGTGGGAGGCTAAGGTATGAGGATGGTAGCAAGTCTAGCACCAGCCTGGGCTACAGAGTAAGTTTAAGACTAGCCTGAGCAACTTACTATCTGTCTTTAAGATAGAGCTCCTGCCTAGAATCCCCCAGTGAGGGGCTGGGGTGTGGCTCAGTGGTAGAGCTCCTGCCTAGAATCCCCAGTGAGGGGCTGGGGCATGGCTCAGTGGTAGAGCCCCTGCCTAGAATCCCCCAGGGAGGGGCTGGGGGCGTGGCTCAGTGGTAGAGCCCCTGCCTAGAATCCCCCAGGGAGGGGCTGGGGGCGTGGCTCAGAGGTAGAGCCCCTGCCTAGAATCCCCCCAGTGAGGCGCTCAGCGGTAGAGCACTTACTAATTTTCATGAGTCCCTGCATTAAATTCCTAGTTATTGCAAAAACAAATAAATATATAAATAAAACCCATGATAACCACAAAGTACAATAGCATGTTAGGTGTGGGTTCCCATGAGGGAGCAGTCAAAAATGCCCGGCATTGTTGTAACATATCTGGGAAAGTAAGGAAGCACCTTTGAATCCACAGCTCAGAGGATGGCTCTGGGTCTCACAGTGGGAAGGCTGGGGAGTGACTAGAGTGGGAGCTGCTGAGCTTCAGCTCTGGGGATGGCTACAGTCCAGGCTGCCCTCTTGTTCTCTCTGCCCATGAGATTCTCATCAGGCACATTGGGCCTATATTGGCCTTGCACGGAGGAGCATCCCTCACTGATACTCTGGGCAGAATAAAACAAACCACATGAGTGGTGGAGACCCCCTGGGTCCTATGCTGATCTCCCCACTCCCTTCTCTGGCTGCACACTTGTCTCAATGTGTCCCAGGTGGCCAGCAGCCAGGAGTGCAATCCACTGGGGCTGCTGTGAGCTGCTATAACCCAGCTTTCCACCCTCATCTGAAAGGTTAACTCAGGCTCACACGAGCTGTGCCATCATCAATGTAAGTGTGTTAATGGCTGTTTTAGTGCAGCACATTTAGCTCTATGAGAAACATTAACGAGGAGAGATTTGCAGGTCTGCTCTCTGACACCTTTCGGCTCCCTGGTATTTTCTCACTGAGAGGTCTCATCTGTGCTGCCATATGCAATGCACATAGGTCCTTAGGAGAATGATAGTCTGGGCACTGCGTGCTTTGTGTTGAGTGACCAGCTCCAGCAGGTACATGTTCCCTGTCAGTATCTCACTGTCACCCTGCTCATGGGTGTGTGTCAGGTACCCTCTCTTTCCCTGCAGGATGTAAAGATGGCAGGTTTTTCCTGTTCTGTGTCCCAGAGCTCTGGGAAAGCTGGTTGAGGGCTCAGCTGGGTCAAGCAAGGTGCTCTTACTATCGTAGTTATTGTCCCTGGGAGTGTTCTTGAGGTTAGTCCAGGTGGAGCAGGGTAAGAAGCCCCTCCCCAACATACACACCTTGGAGGTTTCTGCTACAGTCGGTCCTCCTGTGCCTGGCACTCTGGCCTCTTGGAGCAGGCTGGCCCTCAGTGCCTCTGGCCCTAGCTGTGCTGGTCTCATGGCTGTGATGAGATCGGCTCCTTTGAGCAGAGCTCTGGTGGCTTTTCTGCTCACCCTGTGGCTGTGCTAGTTATGCTTAGAGCTGGCGGGTGTGTAACTGTCGCAGTCTAGAGTGGCAGTGTACTCAGACTCTTGCCTTGTTATCACAGGGGTCACTGAGAGATTCCCTGTCTCCACTAGAGTCCTCCTCATACCGTGGGGCCCTGGAGGAGCACAAGGTCTGGCAGACCCAGGCCTTTGGGGCTGGAGTAGTAGCTGGATTTAGCAGTCTAGAGGAGGAAGCCAGCCTGAGGGTCCTAATCCACAGCAGTGGGGAACGGTACACCTTCTGCTTCCACCAGGTGGCAGCAGACAGGCTCACTGCTTTCTGGGCCTAGCCTCTGTCCTGGAGGGGGCTAGGGCAGATGCAGGAAAGGGTGGCTGGGCCTGGAGGGAATAATGGGGAACTGGGCACACACTGGGTACGTCCTGATCAGAGGCAAGGAGCAGGCAGGTGTGAGAGTCCCACAGCTGGGTGGGCTGTTGTGGAGGGAGCTGGAAGGACGAGGGGGGTCTTGGCTTTCAGCTTCCCAGCTGTCTTGGAACCTGGATTTAGGAGGGTCCTCCCTCCCCGAGCACGTCTCCTTTCCATTCTGTTCCCTGCTCTGTAGAGTCCAATATACAGTTGGGTTTCCTGTGAGTCTCCTTGTAGTGAGAAGGGAGATGGGCAAACAGCCTTGCTTTGTCATAGAAGGCAAGCTATGCATAGGCCAAAGCTGCCTCTGGACAGGCAGATGTGGTTCCTGGGGCCTTGAGTCTGGAGGGGTATATCCTGAGTCAGAAGTTCTGGGAATTGAAGGTGACTTCTGAGAATGACTGGTAAGAAAGGCTCCTGGCCACAGTGAGCCAGGAAGCTGTTCCTACAGAAGCCATAGAGTTTGCTGTTTAAGCCCAGGCCTTGGCCATCACCAACCCCTGCATGTAGTACCACCACTGTAAGCTTATCTCTGACTAGCTTACAAATAAATGAGACTGTGGCTGTTTTATTTGGCTTTGACAATTACTGGGGGGAGGGGCTAATCTACTCTTCTAACTGCTGGCCTGGCTACCTGTCCAGCTGTGTACCCCAGACACTTGTTGTTTCTCCTGGGTATGTGTTCATGGTTCATCTCCCCTCATGGCGCTTCCTCCTCTCCTTTCATTCTTCTTCCTTCTTCTCCTCACTCCTCTCTTTTCTCTACCCCCAACCAGGGAACTCAAAACCCACCCACTTCTAGTCCCTCCAGTAATTTGCTGTAGCCAACCAATTGTTTATTTAACCAGTTGTTTCAAATCAAGGAACAAGGTTTGCCCAACAAAAGCTTGTAAACACGAGAATGGACTCGTAGGCCTGGACCTTTGGGTACAGAATTTCTCATTACAGTACATAGCAACAGACCGAACCTCAACAGTTTCCTGCTTCCCCTGCAGACCCATGGCCCTGTCCTCATCTCCAGCCCCTCCCTACCCTTTTGAGGAGAGCACCACTGGGCCAAGATAGCCACAGCTTGGTTCTGTCACACCCTGGGGTCCAGCAGGTACTCTCTAACCATCTAAGGCCACTGTTAATCAGGATGGCACACATCACCTGCCACTTACGAGTGCCTGGCGTGTAGACACGTCCTACAGCCAGCACAGCTGTATTCAGGATCTCCCCAGGTTCGGGGGACAGTGCTAAGAGTCTCTTTTGCAGTTGGTGGAACTAGAGTCTGAGGTGGAGGGTGGTCCAAGGCAAACCTTCCTGTCTCTTGTTTTCCCCACCCACGAACATGTTGACGTCCCTGGTAGATACATTCTACAGACCTCTCTCACTGCCCAGGGTCTAGGAGTGTACACATAGAGGCCTTAGCACCTCCTGGGTACTGAATGCCTGGAAAGTGGCAGAGATAAGGGTGGGCCATCGCCTTGGATCAAGTGTGCTCAGCTTACATTGGGCAGCCTAGCCTTCTCCCAGACCTGTATTCCTAGGCCAAGGGGCAGGCCACTGGTCTTGCTGTAGGTGGCCGAGCTGCAGCCACGGAAGGTTGCTTTCCATTGCCTTACTGGACAGTGAAGTTCATATACCAGACACTTGCAAATGGCTCATGCCTGGAGAGCTTTAAACGTCTTGTCGGGAGTTTATTAGCTGAGCTGCTTGTATTGACACAGTAAAAAGTTAACATAACTTCGTGGAACTCCTTTCTTAAAGGTCCCTTAGTGCCTGCCTGCCTTACAGCTGGGTAAGTATCACTCAGGCCTGGGAGGCTAGTGGTTTCTTCCGGGGAAGTTACGTAGCAAGTAATGGAGAGGGAGCCCCCACATTGCCTGTGTTGTTCAGACCTGAGCTGAGAAGGTGGAGAGGTGCGAGGCAAGAGGACACCCCAGTGTAGAGTTTGACTGCAAATCCACCCTCAAGGGACAGGCAGGTCCTCCCCTCAGCTTCATGGCCAAGAGGAGGGCTCCCAGGGAACAGGAAGAGCCCCACTGGGCATGTGGTGATTCACGGTGTCCCGTGGGTGTGCGGTACTGCCCCCTGCTTTTGATGCCTCTCCACCCCTTTACCTTTTCCCTTTCTACTTCCGCCCCTGGTCTTCCCTTCTCTTTGCCGTCTCTCTTTCTGTGTGTTGTCGTGTGCACACATAGGTGCACGTGCATTTGGAGGTCAGGTGAACATTGGGGCTTTCTTCTCACCATCTCCTGGCGCTCAGGTTTGGCTCGATTGGCTGGCCAGCGAGCCCATGGGACTCTTCCCTCCCCAGCTCCCCACACTGTGATTTGAGATGTGAATTGCCCAACTTGGCACTGCCCATGGGCACTGGGGCTGGGAACTCAGTCTTCATTCCTGTGAGGCAGGCACTTTACCCTCTGTTCTCTTTGCTCTCTGATGGCTTTTCTCTGTTGCCTTTCTTTACCCACCCTCATCCCGAGCTCCTGTTGTCGCTGGGGTCAATGGGCACTTCCACGGATCCCTGTGTACTGGGTGTAGCTTCCCCATGGTTGATCAGGGGGAAGGGAATGCTCGTTGCCGGTTTTGTTCATGGGAAGGCAGGCATGCCAGCCCCAGAGCTGTCATGGGTAGGCAGGCAACCACTGCAGTCCTCCTGTCAGCACAGCCCTGGCCCAGGCTAACATCCGTCATCAGTTCCAGCATGGGGCATGTTTTGATTCCAGCAAAATCATTTTCAGCAAAACAAACTAGAAATGTAGAGCTGGGAGACTCCCAGTAGCCCATCTCCGGTGGGGCTGCTGCCATTTTGCCCAGCTTTTGTTTATTCCATTTAATAAAGCGGCTGCGGAGGTTGGAAGCAGATGTCACGAGTCCTCAGTCAATGGAGCCATAAATACAAGTGTGTGGCACTTGGATGCCATACGTCACCTGAGTTGTGTTTCCAGCATATTTAATTAAAACAGATTACAGCACGACCAGCTACATGGAGACTCCCTCACAAACATACTGGCGTGCTGCTCTCCAGTGAAGAGACAACACTGTGGGGAAAACAGGAGACAAGCTCCAAAGAGTTCAGCGGAGTGGATGCAGGAGGATGCAGGGACTGACTGGAAGAACCCAGGGCCATGCATGTGCCAGGGAATTGCTCTGCCACTGAGCTATAGTTCCAGCTCACTGGGCCCATTGCACAGATAAAGGACAAATACTCTAAGAGCTGAGATCAGAGGTTAAGATCAGCCTTTGTGGAGGTCACCTAGATGCTAGGCAGCCATTGGGATCCTGGCCACATGCCAGAAGATTGACTGCCCACAGCCGCAGTTCCCAGATCGGAGCTCTCAGCACCCTGCAGGGTTAGTGGAAACACATGTAGACCAGGACCCTCCTCCAGTGGCTGTGGGAACCTCCTGTTTCTAGTTAAGTGGTCTCTGTGGAGTCACTAACCCAAGGAGTGTGATGGAGCAAGCTGGGGCTATTTGTCTCCTTTACTCCAGCAGAGCCCACTCCTGCCCATGATGCTTTCCACCCCCATAGCCTGTACCTCAGTCTGCAGCTTTGAATGCCTGAGCATGCTGGCTGCCTGCTTAGGGGCTGGCTTGGTGTTCTATCTGCCATCCATGCAGGAGGGAGAGGCTCCTGCTTCCATATCTATGCTCACACCCCAAGGGAAAGCCTAGCACTTAAGACCCAGCCCCTTCAGGGTTAACTGTGACCTTGGGTGGACCCCTGTCTGCTTGGGTCCAGGGGGAGCTTGATGGTCTACTCTTCTGGGCTTTCCCAGCCAGACCATACTGTGCCTTGGTGTTGCAAAAGGTACACCAACCCCCCTCAGGGCTTGGGATGGCCTGTCCCGGCCTGTCCCTACCTGCAGGTTTTCCTACTCTGAGCTATGTGCCTGCAGGGGTGCTAGATCATCAGGCCATCACTTCTCACTTCAGGATAAAAATAGCCCTGCTGAGGCTTCTGTGCAGGATGTAATGTCACAGGTGGCGCATGTCCAGGGCTTCTGTCTGAACACACACGTCTTCAGGGCTTGGCTGGAGACTATGGCCAGCACTGTCAGCCCTTCTACAGGGGTAACAAATGTGTGCTAGCCCACCTGCCACCTTGGCCGCACCTGAGACCACGTACATCTGTGCTGTCCCCATGCTATTGTCTGCCTCCCCAGAGCCTGAACAGAGGCTGCTTTTGCCCTCTCCAAACTGGTACCATTTCTAGAGCAGGCTGCCAGCCTGTCTTCCCTGTGCATAGCCCCAAAGCCAGGCTTTGTGTACTTTATGGTAGTAGTATCTTGGGCAGAGCTGGTAACTGGGGCCATGTGAACAGAGGGATGATAGGTGACCACCTGCATTGGCCACTGACTCTATGTGTGGGTCAGCTGTGGGCAGATGAGGGACAGCTGGTGGGCTGAGGTGCCATGCTGCTGTTTTCCTGTGTAAGGGCTGCTTGTCCCTCTTTAGAAGTCTCAGGAGAAAGCAAGAGCATATGGGCCCTGATGTCACCGCAAAGGTCAAGACACTTGCTGTGATGCCACCATGAGATACTTCCTCAGTCTAGATGCCAGTCATGTGGACTCCTGCACCGCCCATCTCCCACTGCTGGCCATTACACCTCATCCTCTGTCCTCAGCTCTGCGCTGTGTCTTCCAGTGAGGCCCGGGCCATCACCTCCACTGTCTTCCTTTTGTGGCTGAGGTGGCATTTTCAAGCTGCAGACTGTACTCTCCCATTCTGTCCCTTCTGAGAACAGTGTGATGATCATGGCCAGCCATCCCTTTTGTACTGGGACCCCAGAAGGGACCTGCTTTCTGGATGAGGACGTGTGCCTGAGATGTCTTGTCCTCTCAGCCATCTCTTCCTACAACTGTACTCTTGCTAACCATGCTTGGCTGATCCAAGAGATGAGACCCCTGATAGAGGAGCCATGTTACAGGCCCCGTGTTTGATTTTGACCTACTGTGCCAGCGAGATTGGCTTTTCTGGAGTGAGTGTTTTCTAGTAGTCTTCCGGGAAACCTGATGCAGGTGTGGCATGGGTGCTGGTGGAGCTGCAGTAGAAGCCAGCCACTCTTCTGTCTACAGATGTATGGCCATATAGGGCAGGTTGTCACTTACCATCCTTCTATGGCCAAGGCCCTAGACAAAGGTGCTCAAGTGTGTGTGTATGTGTGTGTCCATGTCCACATGTGCTCAGACGTGCATGTGTGCATGCATGCTGATGTCAGTGGACAGCCTGAGGCGTAAGTCTTTGCCTTCTACTTTTCTGAGGCAGGGGCTTGTGTTCATAAAGTGTATACCCAGCTAGCTGTCCAGAGAGCTTTCAGGGAGTCTCCTGTCTCTGCCTGCCTTCTCGACATAGAAGCACCGGAATTACAGATGTGTCTAGCTGTTACATGGACTTTTGGGATCCAAACTCAGATTCTCAGTCACGTGAAAAGTGCTTTTTTCTGCTGAGCCATCTTCTCAACCCAGAAGTGCTATTCTCAGTCCTTTGAGCACATACCTAGGGGGGACATGCAGACATTAAACCCTAAGGAGAAGCCAGGTCTGAGCTCCTTCAGTCTCGCTGCCACTGTCACTGGCACTGAGACTTGCTTAACTCCCATCTTTTACCTTCAGCGCCCCAGCACTTCCTGGGCTCTGCCAGCCCTGTCTTTGCAGAGTGGTTTCGCTGTTGGTCCTGATTTGCATTTGGCTAATTGCTAACCATGTTAATTACCTTTCTGTGTGTTTGCCGCCTGTGTGCGTTTCCTTTTTGGGAGACGTCTGTTTGCTTCTTTGCCCGCTCCTCTGTCACACTGTTTATTTTTTTCCTCACTGCTTTGTAGCAGATCAGTGTGTGTCCTTGAGGCCAGTCAGGTGGAGGGGATGTCAGTCTCTGACCTCCGTTCCCTCCTCTTAAAGCAGCAAGGCTGGTGTGCTTGGGGAAATACTGTGCGCCCTGGTAATGGACATGTAGGCCTTGCAGTTCTTCCAGTTTTGAGAGTCTCAGGTTGGACCTGGGTTCAAATCCTGCCAAGCTCACTGACCAGCCACTCACGGAATTATACATGGTGTTTGACTTCTGGACCTGTTTTCCTAAGGAAAGCTCTTCTAGAGGAGGGCATGGTATGCCAGGAGAATATCTGTAGGCACTGAGCTGCCTGATGTCTGCAGGGCGCTTCAGCCTGTGGCAATCCCCAGAGGAAGAGGCCAGATCACAGTAGATAGAGAGAAAGCAGGAGGCCCCTTGCCTGATGCAGAGCTGACAATGGAGTGATTGTTCCTCTAGTCTGGACAGCACCCTTCCAGCTCAGTGAGGGTGACACATCCTTGCTGTGTGAGTGTTTAGTGCATGGTGGAGTGTATTTATAGATGGCTCACAGCAGCCTACCGGTGGTCAGCATGGATTCCAGCAAGCATCTTGTCATGCTGCTTACTGCCTGCCAGGGAGTAGTCTAGCAGGGCCTGTGAGAACCACAGTCAGTGAGGAGTGTGTGCCATTCTAGAGGGGGTCATGCTGTGAACACCAGAGGGGGTCTGTGGCACCCTGGAGCCAAGGTCTGTGCTCTTTGACCTGTGGTCTCCTGTACTGAACTTGAGTCCGTGCTTGCAGCCTCTGGTGGCCTGCTCCTTTACTGGGATGCTGAAGCAGAAGTCGGGAAGCCTGAGGAAGGCCACCCTCCTCTGGGTGTTGAGCCCTGGTACTCTTGGTCAGGAGACCCTGTTGGAATTTAAGTATAGCAGGGCCACCCTTGACTTCCTAGTCAGAACCTTTCTCATCTGGGGGTAGCAGGCCAGGTTTTCCCTGCTCCTTCGCAGTCTGTCCAGTGCTGGAGAGCCCCCAGTTTTCTGGGCCGTGTCCTGTGTCAGCAAGACCACCTCAATTAGTGGTTCCAGAGTGGGAAACTGCAGGAAGTTCCTGACTTCCTCCTCACCCCACTGTATAACTACATAGCAGGGGTTGTGTGGGTTCAGAATTTTATATTACCCAGGGTCTGACAAGGGTGGCCCTGACAGACAGGTGGGTGGAGGCCCCTTACCCTAGACTGACAGGCAAATTCCCTCAACTCTAACCTTCTTGGTCTTATCTTGTAGGCGCAGCTGTCTCAGGCCCTGGAGGAGCTTGGGGTTCAGAAACAGAGAGCTGACACGGTGCGTACTGAGGTGGGGGTCACTTGGTGCTGTGCGGTGAAGGGCAGCCTGAGGGCAGACTACCTTGTGTCCTAGATCCAGACAAAAGGGAAGTCCTGTCTTCCCCCCAGCAGGACTTGGCCTACAGGCACACCCTCCTGTGTGGCCATGGTGTTTCTCTGGTATTATTAGAAATGGCAGAGTAGAAGGAACTGAGGTGGAAATTGAGACCTGGTGCCCATCCCTTTGTGATGCCAAGGTGTGAGCCCAGTGGGAGTCTTGGGAGCCTACAGCTAAGGGCTTGGGTCAGGCCAGGTCAGCCTAAGCAACATAGGTGTGCGAGCACTTAGGGTGCAGGTCAGAAACACAGATAGGGGTTCCCTGTGGGACTCTGAGAATGTGGTTAGAATTAACAAGTGGGGTTGGCTTGCAGCGAATCTGCGGGTTCTGGGTCAGGGTTGAGATTCTGGTCTGGAGGTGGGAGAGACCTGTCATGGAATCAGAATCAGGGAGGATTGTGCAATGCTGAGTGTGTCCACTGCCCATCACCAAGTGTGTTGTCACCAGCATGGGAGTCAGGCTGTGCCCAAGCAGAGGCTAGCCACAAGGTGTCAGTCAGTGGGCAGGGTGAGTTTCTTTAACTTTGGCACGTTGTCAGTTATGTTATGACCTGGTTTTACCCAGGCAGTGTTGGTTGTGGGCTGGCTAGTGTGGTAAGCCCTCTTGTCTCCACACATGGCCTCTTGGGCTTTGTCCCTGTGACCCAAGTGTTCCAGCCTCCTTTAGCAGTGGCCTGTTTGCCATTGCCATTGGGGAAGCCACGTGTAGGGTTGTGGGAGTTTTTGTGAGCCGAGCATCAGTCTGCACAGCCTGGGGAGACCCTGATGTTCTTCGCATTGACATGCGTGGCTTCCTCGGTGTTGACCTGAATTGGAATGTGCCCCAGGGCCTTGTTTTCATAATGTACACAAGGCCAAGTAGAATTAGAAATGAGTTGTGCTAAGCACATGCCAGGCCTAGGGCTCTGTGGCTAAGCAGCTTGCCATCACCCAGGGTGTACTTTGCACAGGAGCATGGCTGCCTGGCTCTGCCTCATGCTTCCCATGTCACTTTGGAGGAACTGTGAGCCTTGTGTCCATTTTAGAGGCAAGGTGCAGAAGCTGTTCTCGGGCCTTACTGCTAGGTAGCTCCTGGCTGTGTGGCTCACAGGCTTCCACATCTTGGTGTGGGAATATAGGGTACACTAAGTGGCATAGCGCTGAAGTTTAGCTGGTCCTCTCTTCATGAGTCCCTGGAAAGCGCTAGTGGCTGGACCCCCCCAAGAGACTGATTTAGAATCCCAGGCCTCTGGCAGGATGGGATTCAACCTGTGTTGCTTTGGTCTCAAGGAGCTTGGCCTTCTACCCCTGCCTCAGTTTTGTTTTTAATGTTTGTTTGTATGTGCATTGTATGTGTGTGGCAGAGAGGGAGGGAGAGAGAACTGTGATGTGTAGAAGTCAGAGGGTGTAAGTCATTTCCTTCCACCTTGTTTGAGACAGTGTCTCATCGCTACTGTATGCCCAGCTAGCTGTCCTATCTCTCTGTAAAATGACTAGGATTATAGATACTTGCTACCACCTCCAGCTTTATTTGGGTGCTAGGGATCAAACTCAGGTCTTCTGGCTTGTATTTCAAGTGCTTTTCTCCCTGGTCTATCTTGCCAGCCCCAACCCCAGGCCCAGCCCCAGCCCCAGCCCCAGCCCTGCCTTCTTACAGAGGTTCACCCCTGGTTGTAGGGGACTTGGGAACCATCCTTGTGCTTGCTAGTTTTATATCAGCTTGACACAAGGTAGTGTCATTAGAGAGGGGGAGCCTCAGCATTTTCTTGAGTAGTGATCAATGGGGGAGGGCCCAGCCCATTGTAGGTAGGGCCATCCCTGAGCTGGTGGTCCTGGGTTCTGTAAGAAAGCAAGCCATGGGGAGCAAGTCAGTAAGCGGCACCCCTCCGTGGCCTCTGCATCAGCTCCTGCCTCCAGGTTCCTGCCCTGCTTGAGGTCCTGCCCTCACTGCTTCTGGGAGGAACTCTCATATGGAGCCATGAGTACAATAAACCCTTTGCTCCTAGATTTGCCTTTGGCCATGTTGTTTCTTCACAGCAGTAGTAACCCAAGCAAGACAATGGCCAGTTCAGGACTCTAGTCAACTATGGTTGTTTTTAACCCTTGAGAGCAGGCTCTAAGATACCTAGTCTCTGCTGCTGCTGAATAGGATGCAGGCCCTTGGGGCAGGGTTCCTTCATGTTTGTTTAGGGTTCCGTTTGGAGCTGTCTCCTCTGCCCAGTTTCTGATCTCTGCCTTTGATTGCCTAATCTCAGGTCACTTCACAGTGTTTATTTCTCTTCTCCTTCCCACTTAAGAGGAAAATAAGAAGTGGCAGTGCTTGGGGACCTGCGACACAGCTGGCCACAAGTGTGTTTGTCTCACAGCCCCCATCCTTCTCACTGTTGCTGGAGGCTTAGGGGCGTCTTTGGCAGCTGAGTAAGCCCTACCCTGACCTCAGGCAAGGCCATGAGGAGGATCAGTGACAGGGCTTGGCAGATCCATGTTCTTGTCCTGACTATCACTGACCTTTGAGGCTTAGCTTCCCCCAGACACCTCACCTGCCTTCTGGCCACACTGAGCTTGGTGAGGGGAGGTTTCTCCAGAGCAGCAGACCTGAGTATCAGGATCCACATCTGTGGAGCAGTGTATTAAATGGGTTACATGCCTAGCCTTACCACATGATAGGAGTCTTTTTGAGGGGTGGGGAGGTATTTTAAGTAGCCTTGTGTCACCGTGGCTCCCGTGTGGCACAGGTCACCTGGGTCATTGACTGGCAGAACCCTGCCCTCTCTCTGAAAATCCTTCCACCCTGTCTTCTTGCCCTTACAGCTGCATTTGCTGCTTACGACTTTATTTCTTTCCTCCATTTTATTACTTATTTTGTGTTTCTTTGTGTCTATGAGTACGTATTTGAGTACATGTGTGCCTGTGTGAGGGTACATGTGTGTGCATGCATGTGAGACCAGAAAATGGCCTTGGTGTCATTCCTCAGGCCCTCCTCCTACTGTCTTGAGACAGGTTCTCTCATTGGCCTGGAACGTTGGCACCTAGGCTAGGCTACCTTGCCCATGAGCCTCCAGGGATCTGACTCTCTCCACCTCCCATCTACCCGCTGCTGGGATTCTGAACATGCACCACCACACCTGGCTCTCTGAGCATCAGAATCAAGGTCTTCCTTGCTGTAAGGCAAGTGTTTCATTGATCGAACCGTCATCTCAGCCTTAGCTTTGGCATTTTGAGTAAGGGTCAATTCTATAGCCCAGGCTGCTGGCCTCAAACTCATGATTCCCCGTCTCAGCCTCCCAGGTGCTGGGATTAGAGGCACACCCACCAAAACTGCCTCCTTTTCTAGGCTTAAACTTGTGTCTCCAGCTTCCCCTGTGTTGTGAGTCCTGGACCCTCTGCAGGACCTGAGATGCAGCTGATGTTGCCATCCAGTGTCCTGAGGAGGCCTGTAGAAGGAAGGCTTCCAGCAGGGTTTCCCAGGGGGCTTGGTGAGGCCAGCCTAGCCTCTTTGTCATCCTGCTTTACCTTCAGCCCGTGGTAGCCCCCTTCCCTCTGATCAGCTGTGCATGGGCCCAGTGTCCACCCTCCTCTGGTTGACACACACACACACCCCCCACTGAGGTTCCAAGTGAATTGCTTGTGAGGTGCCTGCTGCTTGCTAACTCCTCACGACCTTATGCTGTGAAGAAGGGCCAGCTGAGCGAGTACCATCCTGGCCCTGAGAAGGAGGCGTGTGTTACCGGCATGCAGTGGAATCACCCAGGACACGGGCCCAGGAACTTGCCTGCACCCTGCAGCTTGTGGCCTTCTGCCTACTGGAACCTGACTCCAAGCTTGTTCACAAGTAGTAGAAGGGGCGCCGTGCCACATTGAGCTAATCGCTAATGGCAGGACAAAGGCAGTTTGACTTTGTGTTATTAATTAGTAACCTCACACTAATTAGTGAGCATGAGTGTGGTTCATGCTTCCTCTTTAAATGCAATTAATACCACAAGGAGCAACGAACGTCCTGGGCCAGGCTTGTGTCGTTAGCATACCTCACTCTAATTAGATCCGGCCAGCACTGGCTAGAGAAATGAGGTTTTTGATTACAACCATAAAAGGCCTCCAATATTTTATAGACTTCAGGGAGCTAGAAATGTGGATTTATTTTTCTGTCTTAACAGGCATGCTGCCCCCCCCCCATCCAGTGTAATTAAGCAGTCATTTCTCTTGATTACCATTTTCCCCTAATGGCTCCTCCTTACCCTCTGTGCCTTATTCCCAGTGGAGCTTGTGGATCAGGAGGGGTGCTCTACCCCCAAAGAGCTGTGGTTGGGTCAGCCTGGAGCTTGTACTGACCACTCTTCTATGTTCCGGCTCTGAGAGCAACTGCAAATAGTGCCTCTCTCTGTGGCCAGACAGAAAGGAGCACATCTCAGGCAGATTCTCTTCACAGGCAGATGCTTGGTGTGATGAATTGGCAGCAGGTGCTGGTACCTAGCAGAGTGGTCACCTAAGCAGGCACAAGGCCCTGGGTTCCATCCCCAGCACTGCATGGTTTGCATTGGCACATGCGCATAATCTGGGCATTATGGAGGTGAAAGGGGGAAGATTAGAAGTTCAGTGTCATCCTCAGCTCCGTCATAAGCTCAGGGCCAGCATGTGCTTGTGTGCGTGTGTGTGTGTGTGTGTGTGTGTGTGCTTGTGTGTGTGTGTGTGTGCTTGTGTGTGTGC
>JADRCH010000139.1:2709921-2754360 GCA_019843965.1 Rhynchomys soricoides
GGCGTGGCTCAGTGGTAGAGCCCCTGCCTAGAATCCCCCAGGGAGGGAATGGGGTGTGACTCAGTGGTAGAGCATTAGGTTCCACCCCAACACTGCAAATAATAAAAACAAATTGCTTGGGATATCAGTGCTAGAGGACGACTCATCCTTGAACTTGAAGAGCTAGGTTTGAAGTGTCCCTGGATCAGAAACCCACCATGAGTTTGTTGTGCCAACCATAGTCTTATGCTGTGGGTCAGAGGAGGAGAGGCAAAGGTGGGAACCAGTAATGAACAGTGGGGCTTGTGGGCCAGTATCATGTTGGGCCAGCCACCAGATAGTCTAGGAAGCTTGCCTAGTGCAGGCTCAGCAGGGAAAGAGAATGTTCCTGAGAGAGGGGGGATGTTGAGCATAAATCTGAGGCTGCAGATTCAACTGAGGGGATCCATGTTTGCTCTGAATGTTGTGGTGTGAGCCAGCACCTCCCACTCCTCCTCTGAAGACCATGCGGATGGAACAGGAATCAAAACAAAATGGCAAACTTGTTTTGGCAAAATCGAAGTAGAGCAGAACCAAGCCACAAGCAGAAGGCACATGTCCCCTGGTAGAGGATCAACGTTTTTGTAAACTGCTTAAAAGTGTTTATCAGGGAAGGGTGGGGGTATGGGCTTCAGGAAAAGGCCCTGGGAAGGGGAGTATCAGGTGACCTGCTTGCTAGCAAGGCCCTTCCTGCCCGGCAGTCCTAACCCTCTGCAGGGCCTCACCTCAGCAAAGCAAGACTCAGTGGGTACTAGGGTCCCTGTTCATATGGGCTAGAAGCAGGTTGTGCTCACTGTGAGCACAGCTCTTGCCTCTCAATGGAGGAAGCAGTGGCTGTGAGATTGGATCCTAGCAGGGCAAGAGGCCTGTTCTCTGCTCCATGCCACGTCATGGAGCTGTATCTGTTAGGAGCCTCCTGTAGCAAGCAGTACGAGTCATGCTTAGGGGATCAAAGGAAGGAAGCTGTGAATCAGGAGAGAGAAATCCACTGCTGAAGAAGTTGACCAAAAGCACACAGTTGTCAGAAAGTGGAGTTTAGCTGTATGTTAGAACCTGGGGCAGAGCGGGCCCAGAGCAGCAATGGAGGGACTGGATGAGGAATTGCAGCTGGCATGGAGGGATTTAGGATGGCGGGGTACTGGGAGGGAATGCCATGGCAGAGTTGTCTGTACATGTGGATGATGCAGCTCATGTGGGCAGTCAGAACGTAGTCCTGTGAGTGCCAGGTCGTGCAGGATGCAGGTGTTTAGAAAGAAGCCCAAAGACAGAAGAAGGATCCAGCAGGGGTGAGGGAATAAAGCAAGGGCTGTCCATCATTGCTAGTGAGACTGGGAAGATGCCCTGGAAAATTACTATGAAGGGGAAGCATATTTAGCTGTGTTTTGAGACCTACCAGAGCATTAGGGCTGATAGGATCCCTCTGTCTAATAGAGAGAGGGTATGATTGGTTATGGGGTCAGGTTACAAGAACAAAAAGACCCAGGAAACCCTCAGCCTGCATGTGTTTTATGTCTAAAGCAAGAGACTTTTAACAGCCCATGGTGGCTATCCGGTGGTCTGAGGTGTAGGGAGCTGATGGAGGAGGCCTGCTCAGGGACAGTGAGTGAGATGCTGAGCTACCACCATTGTGATCAGAACGGAAGGGGAGGGGTCTCACCGTCACCTTCCTCTGATCAGGGCTCCAGAAATGGACACCACTGCCCACAATGAGGAAAGAAGTCTTCTTAGTGTACTAAATTAGTGCTGAGCCACCAGACAGACTGAGTCACAAGGCTTTTATCTGTGCATTCGGTCCTGCTGGTAAACAGGTGGCATTAATTGTCACTAACTGTGTACAGTTACCAAGTGAGGAGGGTAGCCTACCAAACTAGTCAGACATTCAGTAGGACATGTCCTTGGTACAGTCCAGGCCAGAAAAGTATGGATGCAGCATGATGCAGCCAGTGCTTAACAGCACAAATGCTGACTATCAAGACATGCATAAGGAAGCATGCTCACAGGCCTGAAGACAGAGAGCACCGGAGCCTAATGCAGTAGAAATCAATACAGGCAGATAGCAAGATATAAATGGGCTAAACTCTGCTACTAAAGGGGAAAGACTTTCTGATGAGTTCCATGCAGAATCAAAGAAATTGAAGCAGTTGGCTGCCAAGGCCACTTGGCATTTGTAAGCATCTGAGCAGGCATCCGCTGTTCATGCCTCACCTGAATTCAAGCCGTAAAGCATTGCGGGAAGTGGGCAGATATGCCTCTCAGCACTGAAGGTGCACAAGGACATCTGCAAGGAACATGGCAGTACACAGAGCAGCAAATGTTTCTGTGAACATGTGTGTGCATGTGTGTCTAACCAGTGTCTCCAAAGCTAGAGAGCTTACCATTGAGAAGGATTCACAGGAAACCTTTATGAGGCCAGCAAGATGGTTCAGCAGGTGAAGGCACTGTACAAACCCGATGACCTGAGTTTGATCTCCAGGACCTATAGGTGGAAGGATAGAACCAATTCCTGCAAGTTGTCCTCCTCGACGTACACCCACACTTTGGCTACATGTGCATACGCATGTGCGGGCACACACACACACACACACACACACACCCTCTTACTGTAGCCAGGAAATTTGTTGGGATCTGTCCAGCACAGCCAGTTTCAGAGGCCATTCTATCAGATTCTCAAAACTGTGAGACCACCACAACACATAAACTACATTAACGTGTGGAAGCAAGGGGGAAGCTCTCTGGAAGTAAGCACTGTGTTGCTTATTCTGTGCCCTGGAGGAGCTGACAGTGTTAGTGAGTTAGGAACAAAACCCAGTGGCATGTTAAAATGGCACCATCCTTGAGGCTGGGGAGGTAGTTCAGCAAGTAAAGTGCTTGCTGTGCAGGCATGAGGACACGAATCTAGTACTCAGAACTCATGCTGAAATGGGGGAGATGGGGAGATGGAGACAGGTGGACCCCTGGAGTTCACTGACGGGCCTGCCTAGATAAACTGTCAGGTTCCAAGTTCAGTGAGAGGCCCTGTGTCCAAGGTCAGTGAGCTGGGTGGCTCTTGGGAATGACACCTGAACTTTGCCCTCTGGCCTCTGTACACGCATGTTCCCAAGTATGCATACACACACTGGGACACACAGTTTGTACTGTTCCTCCCCATCCTGTGTGTACAAAGAAGTGATCTGGCTTGTGGTTCTGGAGTCTGGAAAGCCTGCTGTCGGGTGGCCAAGTGTGGCAGGAGAAGGGGTGGGTGAGAGGTCTGAACTGGGCTGTAGGCAGTGACACTGACCCATGGCTCACCCCTAAGGAGGCTTCTGTTTTCCTTGAAGTCTGCCGGCATCATGTTCTTAAGCCCCTTCACTGAGCCTGCATCTGTTTGGAGGGTTGGGGCTGAGGACACTTAAAAAGCAAGGGTCAGCTCTGGGTGAGTTTCCTGTTACCCAGGCCTGGGGTTTGTCTTGCTCCCTGTCTGCGCCACCACCCCCACCCCCACCACCCCTTCCCAGAAGTCGTGCAGAGCAGCTTGCAGACTTTGACTCAGGCCAATTCATGTCACTGTCAGAAATACTGAGATTCTTCATCCAAGCAATGCTAATTCTAGACTCCGTCTCTGTCCCAGGGGCTCTATGGCTCTCTCAGCAGTACATGAATGACCAACCATGTGTCTCCCCACCTAATCTTAGATCAAGAGCACAGGAAAGGACTATGTTTATCTGACTCAGAATGCCTTGTGGACTGGTGGATCCAGGCTATGGGTTGGCCAAGCAAATGGGCCCTCTTCCCCCAGATTCCCAGCACAAACTAGGCGTCCAGCATGGGGATGCTCAGATGCAGACTTTAGGACTTTGGGGATAAGAGGGACCTGGGCTGTAGGTCACTGTGCATGTTGACCACTAACTCTGTGTTTCCTTAAAGCTGGAGGTGGAGTTGAAGATGCTGAGGGCCCAGACAAGTTCAGCAGAAGCCAGCTTCCCGTTCTGCAAAGAGGAGGTGGATGCACTCAGGTATGGCCTCCTCTTCTGACCTCTGGCTACCTCACATGTCTCCCCTAAGAGCAGAGGCAGAGCCCACCTGAGCCCCTGCCTTCCTGTTGCATTGTCTGCTGAGACCCTTGTTTTCACTGGGCTTGGCCTTTCTAGTGTCCTGTCCCAGGTCATCACTGACAGATTGTCCCCCAGCCATCACTCAAGAGGAGCAGACACTCCTGTCAGGGTATCCACAAGGATCTGCCTTCCTGCCAGCAACATGAGTTACCAAGCCTAGCTCCTTCAAGGGGCACAGGGCAGTCAGTGGACTGAAAGGTGCAAACAAGCACCTTTCAGAGACTACCTCACAGAAAGAAGAACAATCTTCTCAAACTTTGGGGGGACTATTTGCGGCGAACCTTTGATGCATGTTTAGAGACAACTTACTGCTTTTGGGGGGTGTGTCTGTTTATGTGACTTTGTCTGTCTGTCTGTCTATGTGTTCATGTGCTTGTGCTTATATATGTGCATGTTGTGGGGTATTTATTTCCTTCCAATGTTTTCTTAGTTCTTGAGGTAAGGTCTCTTACTCAACGTTGAGGTCTGTAGTTTATCTAGCATGGCCTGCAGAGAGCTCCAGGGATCTTCACATGTCCACACACCAAGCTTTTCACATAGGGGAGCTCAACTCTGAACTGCCTTCAGGTTCTCCCCTGACCTGCACTGGCCCTGTCATTCTAGCTTCTGTCTGAAACAGCTGTGGGATGGCTGTCACCACTGCCCTGGCATCTTGAGAGGCAGCAGAATGAATGCAGTGAGTTGGCCCCTCCCTTCTGATTTGTGTCCAGGATATGACTCTCTGGGGTCTGTTTCTGGCAAGTGAGATGTGGGCCTAGGGAACCAGAAAGCTCTGTAGACAGTGAGTGGTCTTTTAACAAAATGGCACAGAGCTTGGGGTAGGGGAAGCTCTCTGGCTGGGCTTTTGGTGTCCCAGAGACTGTACGGAAGTCCTGCCTCTGTGTGAAATTGACCTTGGCTCTGTTAGGCTCTTCCAACGTCTGTTTCTCTTTGGGTAATGGCTGGTGACTGACTTCCTGCTCCATAGGGCTGTTGAGGTCAAAGCAAGGAAGGCTTCTTGGCACCTTTCCCAGAAGTGTCCAGTGAATAGCACTGAGGTCCTTTATGGGCTGGAGGTTCCCTCTCATTGCCAAAGCACTTCTCACACATACCCAGGCCTGGGAAGTAGCTCTGTGGGGACACCAGGCACAGAGCTGTTTGTTTGCATTTGTCCCAGCGTGGTGTATGCTGTGCACTGTCAGGGCAGAGCGGAGTGGATAATTGACTGGCCAGGAGAGCCACACACTGTCTTCATCAGTTCAGAGCTTAATGGGGCTATTATTCACGTGGCCCTGTGGCTGTTTAATTGTGGGTGGTGGTGTGAGAGCTGGCATCTGGAGATAGGGTCCCTGGGCCATGCATCTGGGTGCAAAGGAGAGGCGGGTGCAGTGGCTGGCTGGGTTATTGGAGGATTAGTGTGGCCCTGGTGAGTGGCAGCATTTTTATCCCATGAGTGGTGGGAAACCGTTAGGCAATTTAAAACAGAAAAGCGACATGATCTGATTTGTAGCATTAGGCATCAGGCACTGCTGGCTGCCTAGGCCAGGCAGAGGGACTTGGCAAGGCCAGGCAGCCATGACCTGGCTAAGTGCTGGGAAGCTTTCTTTGTGAGACTCAGCCAAGCTGGAGAGGCTCTTCCTGGGCCGACACACTGAACACCTCCCACCGATACTCTGAAATATCTACTTCGTGATAAAGCATGCACTCTTGTTTGAGGGCGGGGGTGTGTGTCTAAAGGACCTGGATACTTCCATGCAGGCTCTGGGTCCCTGAAGCCAAGGACCGCAGAGTCAGGACAGCCCTCATTTGCATCTGAGTGGGAGGTGCTGGCAAGAGATGCTATCTCTAGGATTGGGGAACTGAGGTCAAATGCTTGCTGGCCTGCAGTCAGTGTTCTACAGGGTCCTTAGGGCCACAAAGATAGTGCTGTGTCCCCAGTGTCATGTCGGCTGGTAGGCAGAGGACTTGCATGTGGGCGTGGGCTGGTGCCAAGGTTGCAGAGTTGGCTAGCCGCATGGCCCTGATGCAGCTCTCATCACAGCACAGGCACTGTGTTGTCTGAGGACCTGTCCTCCCCACAGCCTCTTGTGTGGTTGGTGCAAGTGCGGACCACAGTGTGTCACATTTCCTGGGGAGAGAGGCTGGTACACTTCAGGTTTGATGATTTTTAAATTTTAAAAAGGGGCTTTGCTGTTACCATCTTCCACACTAAGATCAAAGCCTCCTGTCGTCTTTGGAGAGCACAGCTGTGAGTGAGGTGCCTTTGTAGCTGGTAAGAACCAGGCCTCTGAGTTTGGAGGGGCTGCAGCCCCACCCCCCGCTCCCCTGTTTTGACTTTCCAGCAAGTGAGAGCATCAGGTTGCTCCTGTGGGCTTAGAGCATGTGTGGCAGAGAAGGCCAGGTAAGCAGGGTCTCTGCGCAGTGAACTCAAGTAGAGCCCATGCCTTAGGCAAATGGCTTATGCTGGGCCAAACATGGCGGTGTTTAGCATAGCTGCCTAGTTCCTTCCCTCCTTGAGCCTGGCATGGGTCTTCTGAGGCCTGCTTCCCACAGGGCAGTCTTCTCCATCTCTCAGTCTTTGTCCTAATTTGATATCTATTGTGGTGATGAAACACCATGAGCAGCTTGGGGAGGAAAGGGTTTATGTGACTTTCATGTCCCAATCATGTCACTGAAGAAAGCCAGGGAAGGAACTCAAAGCAGGAACCCAGAGACAGGAACTAAAGCAGAGACCATGGAGGAACGCTGCTTACTGGCTTGCTCCTCGTGGCTTGCTCAGCCTGCCTTCTTGAACCTTCCAACACTGTCTGCTCAGAGGTGACACTGCCCATATTAGGAAAATACTCTACAGACTTGCCTACAGGCCAGTCTGATGGAGGCAGTTCCACCAAACCAAACAAAAAGCCAACAACCAGCACAGCCCTTCTTGTTGCCACTAGGTTGTGTGGTCCCATTTGCCCTGCTGTCTAACCTTCCAGCTGTGTCAGACATTGTATCACTGTGCCTCAGTTTCCCACAGTTCAATCAGTGGACTTGTCATTGTTATCTTGAGCAAGGGGACTGTGCTATGCATGGCATCTTTTTTGCTGGGGTACCGAACTGAGACTCAAGGGCATTCAGAGGGGCAGCCCTCCTAAAACTTCTGCTGAGGAGCTGGGTCTTTAGACTCCTGTTGCTTCCCCAGCTTCCCTTGGAAGGGACACTGGCAATGTGGACTCTGAAGTCTCACTTTCCTCTAGCTGGGCAAGGGTAAGGACCCTTATTGAGGCTGCCCTCCTGGAACAAGATCCTTTTGATCCCTCTCCTGAGCCTAAAGTGCCTTCCTTCTGGTCCTTCATGTAACTCCTGATGAGGGCCACTTCTGAAGTGGATGACTCAGAGAAAGAGAGTTGACATGAGAGCCCTGCCTCAGGTCAGCTTGCCCTTCACTCAAGACCATTACTATGAACACAGCCAGGCAGGAGATTTAGAAGACAGGGCAGGGTAGGTGCTGCTATCTGGGGCTCCGTGAGGATGAGGGTTGGTCTGCAACCATGTGTACTTGCATAGAACGATTGGCTACACTTAAGGAGCACAGGACTGGGGAGTAAGACGCCTGCTATACCAGCACGAGGACCTGAGTTTGGTCCCCATGACCCATGTTTGTTTGTTTTTTAAAGTTAGGGATTATGGTTTATGTAATCCTATCCCTGTGGAGGTGGACAGATGGAGCCCTGGGATTCACTGGCTCAGCCTATCTAGCTGGTGAGCTCTAGGTTCAGTGGGAGATCAGACCTTAAAAGTTGAGGTAGAGGGGCTAGAGGAAGACACTTGTTGTTAACCTCTGGCTTCCACAGGCATATACAGTAGTTGCACAGACGCCATATGGTATGTGAATTGCACACCTGTGGCGTTGGACCATCCTTCCGTAAAGCCAGGCTGAGGAGCAACAGTGCAAAGCTAAGTGGTGGCAACTGAGGGCCTCTCGCCTGGAACAAATCTGGGCCCGTTACTTTCACTGTCAGACAGGAGCTCTGATAGATCCTAAATGTCTGTGGGTTCAGCAGCTGGGTAGACTGTGGGCTTGCATGTCTGGCTTCAGAACCTGTTAGTCATACTTCCCAGCTTCTTTGTTCCCAGCTGTGCTCACTGCCTGCTGGGCCCCAGCCTGAGCAGGCATTCCTAGGCTCTGGGGGGCTGAGGGGCATCATGACAGGGACATTGAATATGTGGTCCTTTCTTGGGGAAAAGCAGGAACACTGTGACTGCTACTCAGTGTGCTCTAGCTGGGTCACCCTCTCTAGGATACCTTTTGTTTGGGCAGCTTGTCACTTGTCATTGTGTCTTCACAAGGGGAGCTTGTCTGGACCATTTGACTGGTACTACAGCTCTGGTCACTGGGCAGCCCCTCTCTCCCTAGGGTGTCTTCTTGTACCAGCACACCTGTGTGTTCATGGCAGACCGAGGGAGCCAAGGTCCAGGCAGGTGGCCTAGTACCAGTAGACACAAACAGAAACACCTAAAATTGGGCCACAGAGAGGAAGGAGCGGCCTAATCGTAGGTGGCCTTCTGACTGCCGATTGAGTTGCTGACTGAGATCCCTAGGAAGGGATCATGTGTCCCCAACAGCACCTGCCTCTGCCCTGCCAGAGCAAAGCAGCAGTATGAGCAAGGCCACAAGTGCTGGTGTCTGCTCTGTTGAGAGAGCATGGCCTCAGCTTTTGGACCTTGTGGGGAACCATGCTCACAGCCACTAGTGTCGGGTTCTTCTGTCCCATAATGGAGTGTACTCTCATCCCATGCTGCTGCCTGTACTAAAAGGCAGAACTCTGGGATGCAGGAAGTGGATCAGCTAGGCCTGGGTGATGGGTACACACTACTCCCGGTACTTGGTAGGATGAACAGATGTGCAACCAGTCTTCACCGTCCATCAGAGTCCAGTCTGCTTGTGGAGCTCTGTGTCCCCGTACCCTCAGAATGCACAAGGAAGGGTTCCCATTGTTGGCCATGTCTTTGGTCATAAAGCAAACCTCATAAAACCTAAGAAATCAGGTACCAGAGCTGGCTCAGGGGCAAACAGCTCTTTGCTATGTGGACATGAGGACCTGAGTCAAGCATGGCTGCACATGTGCCTGCCTGCAACTCCAGTGGCATAGGATGCTGAGACAAGAGGATTGCTGGGGTCTGCTAGCCACCTGCCCAGCTTGAGGTTCAATGAGAGCCCTTGACTCAAGAGAATAGGTTGAGAGTGGTAGAGCAGGATGCCTGACGTCCTTCTCTGGCTTCCACATGGGTGTTTCCATGAGCATATACATGTACACATGTGTGTATCTCACACACACACACACACACACACACACACACACACAGGCTCAGACGTTTAAGGTGCATAGAGAATATGTCATCTGGCCACACCGAACTCAAACTAGATGTCAGTAACAGAACGCAAGAGGAAAAGCTGTAGCCATGTGGAAATCAATAGCGTGGTTCTGAACTGCCTGCGGGTCCCAGGGAAGTGTGGAAGAGAAGAGGACCTGAGGCGCCGAGCGTTCCAGCTGACAGAGCAGAGGCCCTGGCCCTGCCACCAGGAGGACATGGCAAGCAAAGGAGCCCGGGATGAGAAGGAAGGAGGAGGTAATGAACTTGAAAAAAGAAACACAATTGAGAAAAATGCAGAAGCAAAGGGCTGTTTTTCTGGGGAGAAAATCTATAAAATTGACAAACTGCCAACGAAAGTGAAACGTACTCGGAGAAGCAAACGAGCGGTCTCGGGAATGACACAAGGACACTGCTGTAGAGAGCCTGTGGCCTCTGAAGGATGGCACATACAGGAACACCAGCTTGTCACTAGCAGGCCTCTGAACCAAACAGAACCCCCTGCACGGTACCCCACCTATAGTCCCAGCCTGGGGAAGTAGAGGCAGATGGATCAGAGTTAAGTCATTCTGGGCTGCATGATGAGTTTAAGGCCAGCCTGAGCTACATGAGACTCTGTCTTCAAAGGTACAGACAAAACAAACACCCAAACCAAGATGTGCAGTGAGATTGATGAACACTTTAAAAGTGAAGTCACAATTAAAATGCTCCAAGAAGGTTCCAGGCCCATCAGGGTGGTTCCATTGGGGATCCTGCTCACCAGCCAAAGCCTAGTGAGCACCAGCTTGACTCGCCCATCTTCCACAAGACAGGCTATCTACAAAGTACAGCCAAAGGGAGCCTGGCACTCATGGATGGGGCTGTGTCATGGCAGCCAGTGACATAGGCATGACCGACCCTGCAGAGACAAATCTGCTGGAACAGATGCTGTTGCTATTTATTCAGAGAGCTGAGCAAACTGGAAGAAACTTCTGGAAGACCTTCTACCCAGCTCCACCTTCCCCACCCTGCTTCTGGACACCCCCCCTGGGGGGGGGTGCTCTGTGCTGTCAGAGCCCCTGTCCGGTCAGTCATAGTCAGGCATCCAGCTGTGGAGGGTCACCCCCCCCCCCCAGTTCATCTGCTTCCAACTTCTAAGGGAGTTTTTGATGCTATCCCTTTTATTTCCTGTGGTCAGGCTTCAGAGAAACGAGACTACCTTTATTCTCAGCTGCAGTGGCGTTCTGAGAGATTGCTCCTAAGTGCTGTGGTCACGTGGCCACCTTCGTCAGCCCCTATGCTTGTTTGTTTGTGGGCTTTTGTTATTGTTGCTGTTTCTTTTCTAAGGTAAAGTTTGCTATATAGCTCAGACTAGCCTTGACCCCTTAGTCTCTTACCTCGGCCTCCTATATGCTGAAATTAAAGGCATGAGGCATGTACTACCATGCCCCGCTCATGTGGTGGTGGTGGTGTTTTGTAAGTGAAACACACATACAAACCAAAAAAAGAGAAGCAACTAAAGGAAAACAAAGAGAAGCGTGCTATTCATTCTGTCAGCTAACTATCTTCATGTTGAGTGTGAGCTTCCCCGTGTCCCTGGGCCTTCTGCAATCTTCTCTTGGTTTTATATCACTGGAGATGGGATCCCAGTGTCTGCTCCCACCTCCATGAGTGTGCTCCTGCATGTGTTAGTGAACTTGTGTATGAGGGCCTGTTGGCACACGGGCAGGTATGCCTGTCTGTGTCCCAGGCAGTGGGACGTAAATCTCGTTTACCACTTCTCAGAAGCTACTGATCTTGATGTTTTGAGTACTGGCCTGGAACTTACCAAGCAGATTAGGTAGGTGGGTCAGAGAGCCCCAGGATCCTCCTGTTTCCACCCAGCCTTTGTAAATATGGATTCTGGGGATCAAACTCAGCTTCTCCTGCCTCTGAGGCCAGCACTTTACCTTTGTGTGCTGTGCAGGCTCCTTTGGGTGGCCGTGAACAGATAGTGGATGTGGTCATTTAAGTAAATGGCTTCATCAGCTCTGGGCCAGCATGCCCGCTTGGGTGGACTCTGTGCCTGGTCTCTCTTAGCGCGGACATCTTCCAATCAGCACAGCACCCTTGGGGGCATCTCTTTAAAGGAATGTTTCACCCTGTGGATGAGTCTGGAGGCAGGAGGTGCATCTTCCCAGCTGGCTCTTATTTTTCTGTCTGCTTTACCTTAGATAGCCTCAGCATTAAGCTCATCTTTCCCTGAACACAAGCATCTACATGTTTATAAAGATGACTTTTTCTTATTTTGTAATTATGTGTAAGTGTGTGTGTGTGTGTGTGTGTTTGCACGGGCATGTGCACGTGAATGCGGGTACCTGTGAAACCCAGAAGAGGGCACCAGAGCCCCTGGAGCCAACCTGTGTGGATGGTGGGTCTTCTATAAGAGTAGCAAGTGTTTGTAACTGCAGAGCCATTAATTGCTCCAGCCCCAGGTGTCCACATGCACATGGGGTTTCTTTTCTTTTTAAAATTTATTTTATTTTATTTATCTTATTTTATTTTTTGGCAAAGCTCTGCACATCTTAGGGGATCATCTCACTCTGCCTTGTGTAAATGAATTTCCAAATGTTTTCTTCTCTCTGATGCTGTAACAGATGAAGTGTGCAACAGATTTCTCACATGGTGATTTTTACGGTGCTGCTTTGCTGGGTTTGTGTATCAACAGAGCCTCTGTGAAGAGGAGCAGTTTGCTGCCTTTACAAATCGGAAGTTTTTATTTCATTGTCTTGTCTAATTGCATTGACACTTTAGTCAGATGAAAGCAGCCAGAGCAGGCATTGTCTCAATTTTTTTAAAAAAAATAACCTAATTAGATTGAATTGTGTGTGTATGTGTGTGAGTGTGTATGTGTGTGTATGTGTGAGTGTGTGTGTATGTGTATATGTGTGTATATATGTGTGTGTATGTGTGTGTGGTTGTGGGTGTGTACATGCACACGCAGGTGCCCTGGTGTAAATGTGGAGACCAGAGGATGATGTTCAGGAATGTGTTGTCTCCTGCCATCGTGTGCTGGAGCTCAGGTCATCCGGCTTGGTGGCCACACCTTAATCCCCTGAGCCACCTCACAGGCCTTGTCCTGAGGAACTCTTGAAGCTGGCGTCCCCTGCTTTTGTTTTCTGTTTATGTGCATTGGTGTCTGTGTGAGGGGTCAGAGCCCCTGAAACTGGAGTTACAGACGGTTGTGAGCTGCCATGGGGTGCTGGGAATTGAACCCAGGTCCCCCAGAAGAGCAACTGATGCTGTTACCCACTGAGCCTTAAAAATTTTTTTTTTTTACATTCCTGTTTTTTTGTTTGTTTGTTTGTTTGTTGTTTTTGTTTCAGGAATGACATGTCCTGTTGAGGCTGCTGCCCTCTGTGTTCAAGGTGACAGGTGTGGTGAAGGGGTTTTCCTGTGTCAACTGAGCACAGAGTAGAGGAGGGCTTCTTGTCCCTGGCTCATTAGAGGGTTGCTCGGCACATTTTTAGGTGTTGACATGCCTTGTATTCCTGCTGTTTTCAAACCCCCTGCCACAGCATGGAAAGCTTTCCGGAAGCAGCTGGTATGTATCTAAGAGGGTCCACACCTGTCCCCCATGTTTGTGTGGTTGGGCCTGGCCTCTGGGTTTACTGGTCTCAGTTCTGTTTGTTTCTTTTAAAAAATAATTTTAGTTTTTATTTCATATATTAATTTCATTTTAACTTTAGGTTTGCAGTTTTGCAGTTTGAACCCACAGCCTCATGTATGTTAAACAAGCATGTGACAGAGCTACCTTCCCAGCCCTTTTTTATGACTGCTTTTTACATTTGGGACAGGATCCCACAAACTGGTCCTTGAACCCATGTATGGCCCAGGAAAGCCTTTTAACTCTTGATCCTGCTGCCTCGGTCTCCACATAGCTAGGTTGGTGGGCCTATGCCATCAGGCCCAGCTTGGCCTTAGTTTTCTGGAAGTGTCTTTGCGTCTATTCAGTGTCGGCCCACTACTGGTTTAAGAGAGAGAGGGCTTCCTCTTCCCTTTCTCTGCAAAGTTGGGGAAGACCATATGATCCTTTAAGTGTTTGCTTGTGTTTGCTGGCCTGGCCTTCTTCCCTGACTTCTGTTTGACCCTCACATCGATCACAGGTTTATCTTCTTTGAGGGGCACCTTGGAAGGTGGCATCAGTAGGAGTCTGCCTGTGTCCTCTTGACTACTTGGGTGTGTGCCCAGTTGTCCCTAGCATCCTTTTGTGACTTATCCCGTGGTGCTCTCTCATATCTTCCAGGTTGGTGGGGAGCTCTTCCCTCTGGATTTGCTTGGAGTCTCCTCTGCAGTCTTTCACACAGCCCAGTCCTCATTGACTCCAGCCTGCTGTCAGCTGTCAGCTCAAGCTGCTCTCCTTTCCTGGTTCTCTTTTGGGCTCATTGTGATGTGACATCTTTCTTGTGTTTGGAGCCCTTCATCTCTTTTTGGTGTTCGTCTCTAGTATCTCCTAAATCTCCCTTGTGAGTCTTTTTTTGTCCCAGGAGTTACTTCAGATTGTCGTTTCTTAAATTTTTGTTTTATAGGTGTGTGGGTTGAGTGTATATGTGTGAGACAGGTCAGCTTCAGCCGCCAGTCCTCATAGAGCCTAACATCTGCCATTGCAGGCATCATCTCTCGATGGCCTGGAGCTCACCAATTGGTTCTCAACCTTCCTGATACTGTGACACTTTAGTACAGCTTGTGTTATGGTGACCCCCAGCCCTAAAATTATTTCCATTGCTACTTCATAACTGTAATGTTGCTACTGTTGTAACCATAATGTAAACGTCTGTGCTTCCCATGGTCTTAGGTGACCCCCGTGAAAGTGGTGTTTGACACAGCCCTCCCGAAGGGTTGGAGACCCACAGGTTGAGAACCACTGCACTAGTCTCTGCCTCCCCCACACTGGGATCCCAGTGTGTGTCAGCATGTCCAGCTTTTCATGGAGGTGCTGGAGCAATAATCTAGCTGGAGTTTGCTACTCAGTAGGTTTTTCTTCCACCATTTCCACCCTAAACACTGGGGGTGGGGGGGTAGTGAGGAAAGGAAAGAGACCCCTGAGTGGAGTCAGGGGTTGGGGGGTTGGGTCGGCTGTGTTACCCTTAGACCGCTCCCCGCTGATTGGGGTGTCGAGCTCCTTGGGGCAGCTTGGATCTTCTCCATCAGGACATCTAATTTCTTCTTGTTGTTGTTGGCTCTTCTTTGTACATGGCTGCTCATCAGACCGTAACCAACAACCAACCATCAACCCACACCGCACCTCCCAGCAACCTAGCGTTCGTATACCCTCTGAGAAGTCCCTGGAACTCCAAATGTCACACAGTCACAGAATCTGTCTGCATCTGGCGAAATCATACCCCTGCCAGAGGATGAGGCAAATCATAGTCAGCTAATGCAGGCGATCTGAAGCAGCTCCACATCCCCACACCTGGGATTAAAATGAAAACATATTCTTATATTTCTGTGTTTTGTTAAGAAACTAAAATTCCACAGGTCTCACTACGGAATAGAACTCAAGTCCTCCTGCTTTCAAAGCAATCATCCACAAAGCCATGTCCCTAACAGGACTGTTGAATTACCTCCTGCTGTCCCTCTGCCACTGGTCTCCAGCTTTATTTATGGCAGGCATTCTACTAAATGAATATACTAAGACTTGTTTTGTGGCCATGCGTTAGGTCTGTTCTGGAGTGTTTTGTGTCCTATTTCAAGCCAGCCATGGCTACTCAGTGAGATCCTAGCCTTGAACTCCGGGTCCCCTCTGCCTCCATTTCAGGACAGCTGGGTCACAGGTGCATACCCGTCAGCCTCAGCCTTTTCTCTATTCTTAAAGTGGAAGCCTGGGTTATGGACTAGAGATAAGAACATTGGATACTATACATTTTGTCTCTGAGCCTGGCTTTCTTGGATACACTGTGTCCAGTTCAACATGTTGGCTGATTTCCTTTACTTTCTGTGAGCAGTATATTTAGTATGTGTTGTTACGTTTCCAGATGGCCAGAGCTTTGCTCTTGGCTTGATTGGATTTCTGCTTTAGTCCTGAACTGCTCTCTGGACAGTTCTTTTCCTTTTAGCCCCTTGTAGCTGGCTGGCTACTTTATTTCAGGTTCCTTGACTACACAGAGTTTCGGACCTTCTCCGTTTTATGGTCTGGGATCAGCACAAGATGAGGAACTGTATTAAACAGCATTAGAAAGACTCCTGAGGTGGTTTTTCCACTTGCAGTTTCCCCTCTAGCCTGTGGTCACCCTCCAGGGTGGACTATGGGGCCTGAGACACAGATTCCTTACCAGTTTCTAGCCAAGACCCTCTGGCTTGAGTCCTTCCTTACACCTGAACAAGTGCTACCCACTGCTGCCCCCACCCCCCGAATCACCCCTGTGGCCATGACCTTCCATCTGTGTTACACTGTGGTGGCACCTGGTTATGTCATGGTCTCCTTGCAGGTTGAAGGTGGAGGAGCTGGAGGGTGAACGGAGCCGTCTGGAACAGGAAAAGCAGGCACTGGAGATGCAGATGGAGAGACTAACCCTACAGGTAGGTTTGGGTGGCCAGAGAGATGTTCCCTGCAGACGACCTACTGTACTCCTTCCAGCTCCTGTGAATGAAACCCGGACTTCCTCCTACACAGCCACCTTTACTTGGCTGAGAGCTACTGCTGGGTTCTGCAGGGCCACAGGTCTGTGCCACTCCGGCTCACTGTGCAGGGACTGCTTCATGCCCTTTGCTCTTATGCTTCTCAAGGCTGACCTCTGCCTCTCTTCTCTCTGGTGCTGTTTCCTGTCGCTCCCATTTCCCTGTGGCCATGACTTCCTCTGCTGTCTGCATTGGACTGTTTCTTTTCTTTTTAGTTTTCTTCCTCCTGATCATACTGCTCATGGCAAGAAGCCCACAGGTTAGAGATTGCCCAGCTTCTAGACAGGCCATTGATTTTTACCTTGGCACCTATTAGAGGCAATCAAATTGTGTCCCCATTACCAATCTTGGTGATGGGAGAGGTGACAACTTTGATGGAGTGAGGTACTCTGAACCTGGGCTGTACTCATGCCTAGCCCTGGGACCTGTCATCCTGTTCTGTTCTAATTGGACCACTGTCCTGGGCCGAGGGCTGCTGGAGGGTGAATCAAGGCTACCTGGCTGCAGAACTGTCAGGATGGGGTGATAAATGGATTTCAGTGCAGCTCCCAGGGACTTCAGGGACAACACAACTTGAGGAGGTGCCAGTGTTCTGTGCCCCGTGTGGGTGAGACAAGAATGGGATTGGCAAGACCTCCTTCCTTCAGGACCACGAGTGTGTGTGCTGGCATCAACCCTGCAGTCCAGACCCTTCCTGAGGGCCTGAGTGCTTGTGGACCATGTGCTGCTGTATGGAGCACTGTGTGCAGGCAGGCACTGAGTGCATACATACATGAACTGTACACACAGCATGGCCAAAAGCAGTGTGGAGGGCTGAATCTGTGGCCCTGGAGAGCAATGTCCGTGTCAACTGATGGTCAGGAACCTAGGGATGATATGCCCAGTTGGTATGGAGGCCTGAGGTGGGGGAGAGGCAGCTGTTGTAGAAATTTCTAGACAGCCCCCATAGCCCCCGCCACCTCTGTAGGCTGCGCTTATAGGAAGGGGGTTTACCAGAGCCAGACTGGGGAAAGCAGTTACTCAGACTGCCCATGAGGCCTCACTCTCCTGTGTGGGCTTTCCTCCGCTGCTCTTGGGCCAGGGTTGCTTCTGATCTCAGAGCTGGAAGCTATAGCAGGACTCCCTGACTCCTGTTGCATCCTAAACCACCTTCTCCTCTAGCCAGTACTGGACCTCAGCTGGACTCCCCACATGGGCACATATCAGGAAGCCCAGGTGATGGCCAGAATGCCTGGCTCTCCGTCCCCGTCCTGTACCATTCACACTGAAGGCCTTTGCAGGTCGTGCTCACTGCTTTCTTAGTAAATACAAACCATTCACTCAAGCCATTTGATCCTGGGAGTTTGGCCCAGTTCCTTCTACATACCAGCCTGACCGCTCTGTGTCCTCCTTTACCCTTGTCAGACAAACTTGTGGGTAGGCCAACCTGGCAGTTGTCTGTGTCTTGGATAATTGAGTCTCCTTCCTGGGTCACTGGCCTCAGCTCAAGGGCCCCATGCTAACTGCAAGTCCGTGGCTGCCAGACTGGGTCTGTTCTGTATGTCCCAGCTGTTGGCATATCTGGGCAGGGAAGATTTTTACACCCAGGACTGAACTGGTTCTGCAAGGGGGCTTTAGTCACCTACTGTAAGGAACAGTTCCTGTCCAACCTCAGTGTCGGCCGGCTCCTCACCTGCCGTCCTTTCAGTGTGTGCAGTAGCACCTGTGTGAACCTCAGTGTCGGCCGGCTCCTCACCTGCCGTCCTTTCAGTGTGTGCAGGAGCACCTGTGTGAGCAGCCCGTATGGAACGCTGCATGGCAGGTGGCTGCCGGTCCTTCTGAGCACGGGGACAGAAGCGGTGACATATGAGACTGGTCCTGGGGGAAAGGCCAACAGGCCTGGGCTTGGCTCAGTAGTGGGCCAAGAGAAGTTTCCTGGGTCAGAAGGTGACTTGGACACATGAAAAAGAGAACTGCCACCCCCTGTGCACATGTTGGGTGGGCTTGGGCTTGTTGAGTTCCCATCTGAGCTGCTGCAGATGGATGAGGATTCTTGAGGGAATCCTGTGCTAGGTCCTTTCTCCCTCCCATCCCCCACTATCCCCCAACTGCCTGCAAGCCCTTGTTAGATGTTCTGTCATTCCTTTTTCATCAAGGTCAAAGCCCTCATTCCCATTATATGTTGGTCTTGAGCCTGGGCCTCTCTGGTACTGGGGAAGAAACATCCATCCTGGGGCTTCTCCTTATGGCCTGGCCATAGCATTTGATGCCAGCCCCATTGAGATCCAGCCTCCTCTGCAGCTCTAATGGGGCTGCTTGGACCTGGAGCCTTGTGGTCTAGCCTTTGGGTGTCCTGAAGCCTTACCCATGTGCTCAGTATGCAGGCAGCCTCCTGCTCTCCCACTCCGCCTCACTCTTCCCTCTAGAGAAGAAGAGTGGCTTCAAGTTGGCGCTTCAAGGAAGATTGATTAAAATCAGCTGCGGTTCATCTTAATTGGGAACATATGCTCAGAGAGGGAGCTCAACTAGTTAGGATTTTTTGTAATTAGTTCACAGCTGGTTGGCGAGGAAGCAAAACTCCAGTGACCACTTAGAGCTGGGTGTGTGGGCGTGCTTGGGGGCTCAGTGGATGGGTCATCACAGTGGCTGCATGCAGACTTGCCAAGTTGATGCCATCCTTCCTGGGTCTTCTGGGTCACTGGCTGTTTGTCCACTCACCAAAGTGACCTGTGTGCATTGCTAGTGCAGCCAGGGAGTAGGGAAGGGGTACGGGGGTCCACTTGTCTAATGGGCTCACATGCCAACTGGCTGGGTGGACAGCCCTGGCAAAGCTTCTGGGAGGTTAGACACGGTGGCACAGGCCTCAAGCCTCAGCTCTGTAGAGGCTGTTTCAAGTTTCAGAGCCTGGACTACATAGTGAAAGCCTGTGTGGAAAGTGTGGGGGCCGGTATCTCCAGGAGGGCCTTACTTAGAAATGGGGAAACTGAGGCTGGCACAAAGGCACATCCAGGGATTGTCAGTCTCTGTCCTTAGATACCTGTGTATTCACTAAGAGCAGGGACAGCTGCTTTATCACAGAGGCCCATGCTCCTCCCAGCCTCCCATAAAGGCCTCCACATAAGTGCTTCTGATGAGCTAGGTCAGGATATGTAGGGTCACCAAGGAGAGGCCTGTCCACCCTGAGGTGCAGAGGAGTCTGTTCAGGGCAGGGCATATCCTTGCGTGGTGACAAGTGAAACATGGAGTGCTGAGCCAGCCCCGAGGCTTGTTGAAGCCTCCTGGGTCCCACATCCTAGGCTAAGGGCGGGCCTCCATGTAAGCAGGCCCTACTGCTTTTCCCCAGTGTTTTAACTGCAAGCATTTTTAAGATAGAGAAGTTGAAAGACTTTTACAGTGAATGCCTACTTACCCACCACCTACATCCTGTCGGGAACCGCACACTTGTAGCTGTATGACATTCCTGTCCATCTCTCTGCCATCCATTAGTCCATTTTATTCTTTTGATGCATTTGAAACTAAATTGCAGACATCTGTACACTTCCTGTAAGCACTCGAGCATGCATGTAATTAAGCGAATTCATCTCTGGAATCTGACGCCCGGGCCCCCACCGCCCCACAGAATCGCCTCATCATGGAGCAGGGCTCCTCCCTCCACCAGTGAGGCTGTGCCAGTGGACCCCAGTGCCAGGCGTCTGAGCTGGCATGTTCCTCTCACAGGGGAGCCTAGGCTTGTGGCCGTGCCACCTTACAATCCTTCTAAAGTGCTGCTCAGAACAGTGGCCAGACTGCTGCCCAGTGACATTTAAAATCAGTGTATCTTTTTTGGAAATGGAGTGGGCAGAAAATTGCTGGGTTTCCTGCGAGCGGAAAGCTTCCTGAGCCTCAGACGTCCCTGCTGCTGGTTGCGTCACAAGCAGCAGTGCGGTTAGGGTGCCCAGCCTCACCTCTTCCTGTGCCCACACCTGCTGCACACACTTCTACAATGTCAGGGTGTCACTTGCCATGAGACACCCATGTCAGGCAAGGCCCTAAGATTATGGGGGGGGGGAATCCCAGCATTGTCTGGATCCTTGAGCTCCAGGCTGTGCCAGCACAAGTCTTTGGTGGCTCCCAGCCCTTGCCTGAATGACACTAAGGAGGTAGCGTCAGTGCTCTCTGTGTGAAGGTCATGGATCATGGAAGGCAGTAGCATACCACAGAGCAAGAAATGGCATACCAGTATTCAGACGTCAGAGCAGAGAGTTGGGGTGTCCTCTTTGAGTATCTCAGACAATCTCTGCCCACTATAACTCAGCAGCCCAGTTTTCTCCTAAAGACCTGAAATGTCTGTGAGGCCCACAGGGCACCGCCTTTCTCTTATGTCATGCAGTGGTGCCTGGGCTGCACGGATCAAGCCAGACCCCCCTCTTGCCACTGTCTTGAACTCATTTACTCTGCCTAGCCCAGCTATGGCCAGCACCGTCTTCTCCAGGTATCCACAGAAACTGTGTTGTTGCAGCATTTGACCCCCAACCCGTGCCCAGGACCTCTGTGCAGCTCTCTGTGGGCAATGGCCATACCTCTCCTACAGACTAGGAATCTTGACTACAACTGTGGGAATAGGGTGAACGTAGAGGCTCAGTGTTGTCTACATGCCTGTTCTCCTTGCACCAGCGTGCTGGCTGATGTCTCTTAGTATGGAGACCTCCTTTGTGTTCCTCTGCAACAGATCTGGTTGTGTTTTGTGACTTGCTATATGCATTGTTATGTATGGACAGTTTCTGTGTGGGAACTCCTTGTAGACCTTTTCTACCTTCATCAGTCTTTCCTTTTTTTTCCCTTCCCTTTACTTCTTTGCAGTGTTCAGATTGTACCCAGGGCCTTGGGTATGCTAGGTAAGTGCTCTACTCATGAGCCACACCCCCAGCCCCTCACTGGGGGATTCTAGGCAGGGGCTCTACCCATGAGCCACACCCCCAGCCCCTCACTGGAGGATTCTAGGCAGGGGCTCCACCACTGAGCCACAACCTAGTCTTCTTTTTCTTTTTTATTGTGAGACAGGTTCTCACTATGTTAGCCAAGTTGGTCTGGAAACCTGCTATGTAGGCCAGGCAGGCCTTAAAGGACTTATGATCTTCCTGTCTTGGACCCCTTGTAGCTGGGATACCAGGCCTGCACCTCACACCCTACTGTGCCTTAGCATCTTGCACAAGACAAGCATATGTTCTTCCTGACTCTGCCTTGTACCAGGTCTGGGAGCTGGCCTTGACAGAGAGAGGAACTCAGCATCTCTCCTGGAGTGGCCTCCAAGCCCTGCCTTGCAGAATGTCTGTGTAAAGTAAGATGCTCAGTGAAAAGACCGAGAGCACAGACCCACAGAGGTGAGTGCAGGCAGCTCATGTTTATTAACGCTGGAGACTAAAAACAGCCAGCTTGCTGATAGGCATTAGTGTGGTGAATTTCCACAGGCGCTGATTTCTTTTGATTGTTTTTGAGCAACTGATGTACCCTCCATACTAAGCCCCTCCTCCTCTTGATGTCATCTCCTACAGAGCTTAGTCCCTTGGGCCTACAGGCCCTCAGGCACCAGCTGCTTCTCCTTGCTAGAGCACTGAACTTGCTGGAACCCTGCCTTCCAATGAATCCAGGGTCCTCATACTCCACAGATCCCAACTTGGATCCTTAGACTCCCCACTTCTGCCTCAGCAACCTGGCTTGCAATTCGCAGTCTGGTCAGGAGACAGAGGTTCTCTGACAGTCTCATGTGTGCTCAGTGGTCCCATCTTGCAGTAGCTTTGTGCCTTTTTAGCTTATTCCCATTGGCATCTCTACCTGAAGCCTGCTCAGCAGCACACATGGAGAAGGCAGCTACAATGACTATCTTCCTCTCTTGATACATCTGTAGTTTTGGTGATCTCACTTTTACATGACAAAAGAAAGGGAAAAAGAAGGAAAGACTGGTGAAAATGGTAAACACCCACACAGAAACTGTTCATACATGCAGCGTGCTCAGCAAGTCACAAGACAAAACCAGATCTGTTCCAGAAGGACGCAGACTAAGAGACATCAGCTAGCACGCTGGCATAAGGAGGGCAGACATGTAGACAATGCTGAGTGTCCTTGAGGTTCTTGTGAAGGATTTAGCTGAGAACATTAGAAATCTAATGCTGCTGCTGCTGCTGCTTCTTTCCTTCCTTCCTTCCTTCCTTCCTCTTCCTCCTTTTCTTCCTCCTCCTCCTCCTCTTCCTCCTTTTTCTTCTTGCTATTCTGAAATGGAACCTAGCTTTGTACATGATAAGGTATCTACCACTGAGCCACACCCCTAGCCCCTCACTGGGGTCTAGACAGGTGCTACACCCCTGAGCCACGCCCCTAGTCTCTGGTTGGTTGATTCCAGTCAGATGCTTTATCACCGAGCCACATTCCAATGTCCCAGCACTATAGAAACCTATGACTAATATTTCTGGGTGAATTGACATTCTCTCACACACTCCTACAGCAAGGTACACTGAGAGGTGAGCATAGCAGCACCAACATGGAGACTGTCCAGCCAAACTGTCTCCATGGGGAGCTGAATGAATGGAACAGCTGCCAAGGAGTGGGAGAACTCCATAGAAGAAGCAGTGCTGTAGAGGGTGTGGCGTAGCTGGCACTAGTCAGCATTCTTTTTACCATCTGTGCCCAAAACAGATGGGCTAGGTTGGTCCAGGTGGCCGGCCCTTGTTGCAGTGACAGCCTTACAGTATTCCCTGTTGAAATGAAGAAGTACTCTCTGCCCTAGTGTGTGGTGTTTGCAGGTAGAACACTGACTCTGCCATTATGGATAAGATTCTGGTTTCTAGGAGAAATGCCTTGAGAGGCTTTATGATGCTTGCTACGGATGCCATGGCCATTGAAAGACCCCTTTGGAGCCAGGTGTGTTGGCATCGACCTTTGATCTTAGCAGTCAGCTGTCTGAAGCAGGAGGATAAATGAGTTCAAGGCCAGCCTAGGCTATATAAAGAACCCTGTTTTAGGAAAACCAAAATAATCTGAAAGCACCTTGGTTTAACCGTGGCCTGTCAGGTTTAGAAGGTTCAGAGGCAGGGGATGGGAGGAATATTCATTCACTGGGCTCACATGGAGCACTCGTGGCCATGGGTAGATAAGTAAATAAGCCCTGGGCTTTCTATAGCGTGGAATATTATGCAGTCCAGAATGAAATCCTGACACCTGCTGCAGTTGGTTACACTGAAAACATTCACTACGAAAACTAAGGCAGTCCACAAAAGTCCATGTGTCGGATTCCCTTGAGTATCAGATTCCTAGAGATGCAAAGTGGAGAAGTGGGAGGCAGGCTGGGGTGGGGGCAGGGGGTTACTGTTTAATGCCACTTTCAGCTGGGAAGATGGGCGTTCTGGATGGATGGTAGCCATGGTTGTGCAACACTAGGTGTGCCAAACACACTGGCTGCACACTGAGGCATCCTTCAGTGGGTATTCCACACTTAAAACATCGAAAGGGACTGCTGATGTGGCTTAGTTCATGGAGCACTCAGCATACGGGAAGCCTGAGCTTGCTTCCCAACACCACGTAAACTGGGAATGGTGGTGCACCCTTGTAATCCCAGCACTCAGGTTGTGGAGGAAGAGGTCATCTTCATCAAAAGGTTCAGGATCATTTTCCTGGCTTACAGAGTGATATCAAGGACAGCCTGAGCTACATGAGACTGTCTTTGAGATATAGATGGATGGATGGATGCAAAAGCGTGCCTGCATCCATCCATCCATACATACTGAGTCATCTTTATCTGATAGAAACCCAGGGGCTGGGATAGAAGCTCCTGCCATGCACATCAATGTGCTGGGGGTGGTAGTTCTCAGGCCCCACCCTCACAGACTCCTGCTCAGCCCTCATTGACCCTTGGCCATCATCTCTTAATTGATCCTTCTACTGCTGGCTCATGTCCCTGTAGCCTCCTGCCAGATGTCACCAAGAACCAGGCATGGGGGTTGGGCAGCAGCCAGTTACTGTTCAGTGAGGCGGTCTTGAGAACAGATGCTACTTGCATTCCAGAGTTCCTTCTGGCTGGCCCATTCTGGGATTGCTGGGAATGACAGCCTAAGCCATGGCCTGGTAGATACAAATAGGATAGCTGCCCGTCCTCCAAGAACAGTCTCCATCCACTTCATGTCCATACTCTGGTTGTGCTGTTGTGGAAACCCAGGTAACTATCCCTGTCACTGACATTGTCATCCTCAGTGCTGCGTGTCACAGGCTGAGTTAGGATTCTGAGGACCAGTCCAGCTCACAGCTAGCTGGTGGAGCTGGGCCTACAGTTGAGCTCATCTGGGTCCCCTATGTTGGCTTTCAACTTAAGCATACCCATACACGAGCTCTTGAGCCTCAGCCTTCCTAGACCTACCTGTTTCCTCATTTGGTTTGTTGAGGGCATTGGGTTGCAAGAAAGATGGAGAAGGGGAAGGAGCATAGACCCAAGATCTGGAGATCTGTCCTGACAACTCTCTGTCTTCTGCTGCAGCCAACTATCTCTGAGCTTGTGTGTAGCGTACATAGTCCAAGCCCTCCTCGGGACTGTCCTGTCCTGTGGTGACTGGTCTAGTTTGTTGGAAGGCACACAGCACTGCATATCCCCAGGTGGTCACTCTCCCCAACTCTGTCGTAGTCCCAAGGTCTCACTTTGGCTTTGCCAGCTCTGAGGGTTTTTTGGGGGGTGGTGAGGGGGGAGTTCTGAGCCTATCTGAAGCAAACTGGATCAGACAGGTTTTTTTGCTGAGAGAGTAAGGATGAAAGAGAGAATGGTGACCCATAGGTCCTCCAGGTGACAGAGGGTCTTGGGACACAAGTGCTTGAAACCTGTGACGACTCCTACTTGCTGCTGGTACCACTTCTCCTGATCTTACTCTGATGGACAGGGGCTGATTGGTGTCATCTCTTTGCACCTGGTAGCTCCTGGTAGTTGTCTCAGTTTGGTAGGTATCCTTCAGTTCTTAGGGGTGTCTTGAGGAAACCGGAGATCCATGGACCATTGAGAGATAGCTACCTGGGCATGTCTTACATGGGGCTCAGGGGAGGGTCAAACAGGCCTTAGTCTCAGCACTTTAGCTTTAGGGATGAGGATGGACAGGTGGACAGGCAGACAGACCTTAGGATCTGCTTTAGAGTAGAGGGATGGACCTAAAAGCATTGGGTTGGTTGACTCTTTGGCTTTTGACCCCATGAGCCACCTAGGTGACAGCTGCCCACCCTGCAAAGCTGTTGCAAAGAACAGGCTCACATCTGCCCACCCTCTTGACCTTCCTAAGGACTTGGAGCCACTCGGTGATATTCACAACCCAGGAACAGCCAAAGCCTATAGAGGAAGCAGCCCAGTGGGCTCATTTCAGAGCATGAGGATATGCTTGAGACTGTAGATCACTGACTTCCAGGCCAGGCCTGGCCCTGCCAAGAGGCCCAAGCAGAGCAGCTGAAGAGAGAGGACCCTAGGCATCCTGAAGTGGCCACCAGTTTTCTGCCCTTCTTTCTGAGCTCTGTCTGAGTGCTGGTCTGTGCATGAAAAAGTCAGACACCCCCTTTCCCTCAGATCTACATGGTTAGGCATTAATGAATTGGTATTGCCTGAGTCATGTACTGGAAGCCTGACGTGCAGCCCTGGGCAATCCATTGAGCCTGGGAGAACCTGCCCTAAGAGCTTTCTGCCCCAGCTTACCCAACCCCCTCCTCTAATTCTCTCATGTGTTGCTGTCTGAGCTCACAGCCCAGGGTCTCAAGGATGAGATACAGAAGAGGCTGAGATCTGGTGTGGGCTGCTCTCTAGGCTGTCCCCTGCAAGGGGGATGGGAGTTGCTACCATGGAAGCCACCAGCCCTTCCTTGGCTAAGCAAGGCTTATCCATAGTCCTGTAGAACTGTACTCTGAAGCCCAGCAGTCCAGCCTGGCATCTGTGCTGTGTCAACATATCCTGTCCTGTTTTGTGATCTACCTTAGTCACCAGGAACCATGTGCCCAAGGGTGTCGTAAAAACAGCCCTGAGCTATGCTGGCCCAAGCGTTCCCCTAGCCCATCCCTGGAGCTGTTGAGGGCAGGTCAGAAGTGTGGTCCAGCCTGGCCTCTTGAGTAGGCAGGTTCCACAGGCTGTGTGGGGTAGGGGAGGCCACACAGTGACCACCTGGGGGCCCTGTGGCATCTGCTGCTTCCTTAACCCAGCTCTGCCCACTATTCCCAAATCCAGCAGCCCACCAGAAGCCTCACTTTCACTATGGAGTTGGGTGCTCAGCTGGGAGAGGTATTGATTTAGTTTTGAGTTGAGTGACTTATAAATATGCATGAGGATCGGAGGTTATTTAACTGTGCTTTTTAATTCTCCTCATGTTGCTGCCTCTTTCCAGCAGGGTCTCTTGGTATGCGAATCAGGCACTCAGTGGCAGGCAGCCTTGGCTCTCAGCTTGCTGCCTAGACCTTCCCTGGGGCAACTGGACCCAGAGGAGTGAGGTTAGGGGCAGCAGTTCTCCAGTGGGAACACAGTTGAGAGATCTGGTTCTATTGTAGGGTCAGGAGCCAGGGCTTGCTTTCCTCTGGACTTTATTTTTTAATTTTCATTATGTTTTTATTTATTTAACTATTTGTGTGTCTGTTTATATGAATATGCATGTACCATAGCATGCGGGTCCTAGGAATTGAACTCAGGTTGTCACCTTTTTACTTTACCTACTGAGCCATCTCACAGGCTAGATTGTGTGTGTGTGTGTGTGTGTATGTGTGTGTGTGTGTGTGTGTGTATGTGTGTGTGTGTGTGAGAGAGTGTGTGTGTGTGTGAGAGAGTGTGTATGTGTGTATGTGTGTGTGTGTGAGAGTGTGTGTGTGTGTGTATGTGTGTGTGTATGTGTATACACTGTATACACCTTATGTGCACCGTCCGGGTACTTACAGGTTTCCATATTGGATGCCCTGCAACTGGAGCTGCAGGCAATTGTTAGCCCTCTGATGTGAGTGCTGGGAACCGAGTGTGGGTCCTTCATAAGAGCAGTAAGCACTCTTAACCCTTGAACCATCTCTAACCCAGAAAAGGGTTCTTAAAGTCCAGATTCACTAGGACTGGGGAGCTAGTTCAGTGGGTAGGACTCAAGTTCAAATCCCCAGCAAACATATAAAATGCCAGGCCTGGCACATAGAACCTCAGCACTGGAGGGTGGAGACAAGTGAAGCTCAAGAGCTTACTACTGACTAAAACAGTCAGCTTCCAGTTCAATGAGAAGACTGTTTCAAGGCAGCAAAACTAAGAACGGTAGAGGAATGACCCCACCCCAGTTCCATGTCCTGCTTGGATTTCCATATGTGCCTGTACATTGTACATGTGCTGCACACTGCACACACAAACGACTAGATTCACCGTGTTCTCCCTCACAGAGGGAAACTGAGGCCTGGAGGCTCAGGGGCCCTGTGGAAGGCCAAGCACACACTAGGGAAAGAACACATTGTATGAGTGCACCAGATCCTGGCCCACTCAGCCATGTGCCTGCTGATGGCTCTGGATGGAGAGCAGTGACTGGTCACCTAAGCTTACATGGACAAAAGGTCACAGAGTGGGCAGGAAGAGCCACCTGCCCTTCAGGGAGTCTGCACCGTGCCCTGGAGGAATCCCGTGCACAGACCTGCCAGTACCACTATCCATAGATCTGGGCAGGGGCCACAGAAAGTCCCCAGTGTTGACACCTTCCTGCCACACACTCTGACTGTCAGCTCCTGTGTGCCCACCATCATTAGCAGAAAACATCAGCTCGCTCGCTCAGCAAGTGAGATGTTTTTGTTTAGTCAATGATTGCATCGTGGCTTCAAAGGAAGGTTCCAGAATTTTCCTTTTGAGATTCTTGTCAGTGCCTCCAGTTTCCTCAGCTGCGAATCAAAGAAGGCAACAAATTTTAGCAGCAGATTACAGCCATTCTCCCCTTTCTTCCTCAAAGCTGTCATCCTGTGGCAGACTCAGCGAAGTTGCTTGCTTGCTCCCATCTGTTCGTCTCGCGTACTCACCGGCCCCCTGGACAGTCTTCTTCGTATTGGCACTGATGTCCCTGGGCCTGAAATAGGCAGCAGGTGCACCTGGAAACCAAGCAGACCCAAACCAGTGCTGAGACAGGATCTGGTGCTGTGGACATGAGCCTGGCACTTTTCTTCCCCTGAGTGGTCTTTGCTGTAGTTAGAGGCATGTGGCTGCCTGGCCCCTCAAGTGCTCAAACATGCCAGGCACCGAAGCAGGCATGTCTGGCAATACCTCCTAGGCAGGTGGATTGGCACATTTTAGAAGACACTGACCTCTTTCCCTGGCCTATGGCAGCCCCTCAGGGTCTGCTCAGCCTCCCTCACGTGTTTGTCATGTAGGCCTTGGCGTGTCTGGTGGTGGTAGCACTGATAGCTCTCTCTGGTAGTCTTGAGGCTACACAAGCCTTAACATGGATGACACCCACACAGCTTACCTCCTGCACCATGTGGCCCCTGACCTCTGTCACTTAGTTTCCTTTTCAGTCCAAGCTCTGAAACCCCTTCTCTCAGCCCAGCTATAGGACTTGAGCACAGAAACCTAGGCGGGTGCTGGGCGCACACATGGCTGTGGACGAAGATGATGTTCTTGTCTCTGTCTTCTCCCTTTATGTGATGTCTACAGACGGCTGCTCCTTCAGCTGCAACCTTTGTGTCTCCAGGTGATCATATAGGGAAGAGAGTTCTTAAATGGGGGCCGTGTCTTGTCTGCAACAACAACCCCGTATCTACTGAGGAGCAGAGATGTGTCTGTCACAGGAGCGAGGCTGGGCTATTTCTCTGGACCTCTTGGTTTTTTATGCTTCAGTTGGTGATCTGATTTCTAGGCGTGTGAAATACATTCTGGTCTGAGAAATGTTCTATTTGTTAACATTCATCCGGTAGACTCTCTGCCATACCAGACACATTGTCAGTGCCAGAAGCACTGTGAAGAACAAGACAGACAGCCCTGTCCTCACGGAGCTGACCTCTGGTAGGGGACAGCTAATAAAACAAGTGTTTAAGATGATGAAGTGTGTTAGAAGGTGCAGGTGCTGTGGAGAGGGGACAGCAGGGGTAGTGATGGGCTGTCACTTGTCGCTTGTCAGTTCCTGGCTGGGTACTTGTTTTGAGTAAGCACTGATGCTTCGCTGTTGGCTTCATGCTCTATGGGGTGAGACGATGGCCTGCCTTGGAGCTCTTCATGGCAGGATGGGCTCAGGCTGGTTGCCTCCTTCCTCCCTAGGATTTCTCTCTCTTCCTTCCTCCCTCCCTCCCTCTGTGTGTATATGTATGTGTCTGTATTTTGAAACAGGGTCTCACTTAAAGCTTAAGCTGTGCTAGACCTCACTATGTAGACTAAGCTGGCCTCAAACTCCTAGAGATCCTCCTGCTTCTGTCTCCTGAGTTCTGGGATAAAAAGTGTATACCACCACACCCAGCTCTGCCCAGGAGTCTTGTGGTGCCTTCTGTGTTGTATGCTCAATATGGGGGCCATGGGAGCTGTTCCAGGACCCAGTTATTCCTCACCTCAGCTTGAGATCTCCCAGACAGCCGGTATAGCACCCAAACGGAGGTTTAGTTGTGGTTTTTCAAGTCTTTAAAAGGAAAAATCAAGAATATCTTAGGCCACATAAAAATTGCTATGTTTGGGTGAGCATGGTTTCATTGGCACACGTGATGCTCTTCCCTGCCAGTTCCCACGCCTATAGTCTGTGGCTGCTTTCTCACCAAGCTGTGCAGTGGGCACTGGGACAGGTGGGTAGCCCTGAAGAGCTGTCTGGCTCCACAGGCAGTGGCAGGCTGGGCTCTGATTTCCTTCCCAGCTCCCAGTGCTCGGCCTGGGCAGGGAAGCCGAGATGCTTGTCCAGCCCCAAGGCTGTCACAGCAGGTGTGGGTGATGGATTTCACATGCTTGGTTATCTCCCCGACTGGTGAAATTGCACGGAATAACAGACTGTTGAAATTGCACAAGTAACAGTCTCAACCCTGAAAGCCAGGGAATCAGCTAGTGTTCTGGGAGCCTCTTCCTCCCCAGGGCTTTACAAGATTCTCAGGAAAGCTCTGAAGAGCCTTCCAGGCCTGCTCTCCCTCCCTCCCTCTTCCTAGTTCTGGCTGGTGGCCTCCTCCTTCCTCTCCTTCTGATGAGAATATACTTAGGATGTGGCCTGGGAAGCCAAGTTTGCAAGCCCTACTGCTCCCTGCGGGTGGGTAGCTCTGGCACTTTCTGCTCCCCATCTCCCTCCACCCCACCACATCCCATCCCAGGGGACTGCAGGCTGGCAGTTTGCTTGTGTGAAGGATCTTGCTGCTCTGCTGCTCCTCTTAACCCCTTCGGCCCCCAGAAGCATATCTAGAGGGGTGGCTAACGGCTGACAGACTGTGGCCTAGGTAAGGTACTCCAGGTAAAGATCATACTGCTGTTTGGCACTGTGGAGGGACAGTGGCCTACAGCACCTTAGCTCATGGGTCATGGAGGCTGATTGACCACCAGCTGCCTTACTATATAGTCTCCCAGCTTCTTTGCTCTGTGTGCCTGGAGGTCTAAATGTGTGAGCTATTTCCTGTTTCCTCAGCAGGTGTCCTGGGAGGGGAAACTGAGGCCAGAGGAGCCAGGAAGCCCCTATATATGGACATTGAGATCTTTGTCCTTTGCTGAACAGCCACTGGCACCTGGGCTTTGAGGATTGGACCACAGACCCATCAGCGTAGGACCCATCATGGGCTAGTTCTCTACCTCCCAGATTCTAGAAGAGACTTCCAGCCTCCATCCCACCATCTGTGGCAGCCCTGTTGCATGCCTGAGAGCAAGGGTACCTGGGGAGAGGTTGGCCTGAGAAGACGCTAACTCCTCGTTGGACTTCCTGAGTCACCTCAGACCCCACAGAAATCTGCCCTAGGCCCAGTGGAGGTAGCAGAGATCCTCCCATCTTTTGTGGGTCCCTTCAGTGGCTTTGTGGTCAACACCACATGGCACATTGCAGTCACCACCCACTGTCCACTCAGTGACATGCAAGAATATACACCCCTTCTTCATGGGATGCCTGCTTCATGCTAGGCATATGGCTATCTCATTGGCTTCCATCTGGGCTTTCCTTATGGCTCATGAATATACCATCATTTTGTGCTCATTGGCTCTTTGGGTTCTGTCTGTGAAGTATCTGTTCATTCATTTTGCCTCTCCTTCAATGGCTGACATTTTCTTGATTACTTTTGAGTTCCAAATAACATCTAGATGTGAGCTGATCGGTGAATGAGCTATCGAGAACAATTCCACTATGAGGTTCACCTCCTTCCCTGGGCTCAGAGAATTTTCAGGTATTATGTACCCCCCTCCATCCCAGGCTGCCCCCCACTCCCCCCACCCCCACAGTCCTTTTTTTCTTTTTGATGTAATCCAGTTAAACTTGTAATTCTCAAACTCATAATTCTCCTGCCTCAGTTTCCCGAATGCTGTTTTTGCACCAGCTTCCATTTGTTTCTCTCATGCCAGCAAATTGTCTGTCCTACCTTGAGACGTTGTCACCACAGAATGATCCTGTCCTCTCACACCCTTTGGGGGCTGGAGAGATGGCTGAAAGAGCACCCACATGGCAGTTTACAGCTGTAACTCCAGTTCTAGGGGACCCAACACCTCTTCTGACCTCCATGGGCTTCAGGCACTCATGTAGTACACATACGTACATGCAGGCAAAAGACTCATAAATAAATAAATCTAAAAACATTTAATCTAGTCTTTTACATCTTGACCTTGCTTCTCTGGAATTGGCATCTGTGTATGAGATGTCAGGTCATGGGTATCCTGTCCATCCCCTCTCTGATGCCACTAGTCTTAGTCACTGCCTTTGGAACATGTGGGGATACCTCCTAGAATCAGCCACATTGCTCTCCTGTGCTTGTCCTTGGCTTGAGGAAGCAACGATGGGTGGGTGGCACTCCTGGGCACTGTTAGCTTCAGGCACTGGAGTGAGTCTGTGGGGACGTTCCTTTCTACATTCATAGCTTCTCTGTAAAGGCATTCTAGGGAGCAAGGTACTCTTGTGTGTTCAGTTCTGGGCCTCCCTTTCATAGACCTCTTGCAGAGAGGGATAAATGGCAGGCCTCACAGTGCTGGAGGATAGGCACTATGAGACTAGTCACTCAGTGTTTACGTCGGGCTTCAGTGGGTGTGGACAACTGAACGGGATGCAAGTTATACATGCTAGGCAAGTACTGTTCAACGGAACCATGCCTTCAGCTCTCACTGGCTAATTCTAAGCAAGTGTTCTACCACTAGGCCACATCCTGAGCCACGCCCCCAGCCCCTCCCTGGGGGATTCTAGGCAGGGGCTCTACCACTGAGCCACACCCCAGCCCCTCACTGTGGGACTCTAGGCAGGGCTCTACCACTGAGCCACGCCCCAGCCCCTCCCTGTGGGACTCTAGGCAGAGGCTCTACCATTGAGCCACGCCCCCAGCAGCTCCCTGAGGGACTCTAGGCAGAGGCTCTACCATTGAGCTATGTCTTCAACCTCCTTACTGCTGTGTTCTACCTAAGTGTTGTATCACTGAGCCTCCTCTTCAGTCCTGTTTTTTTGTTTGTTTGTTTTGTTTTTGAGACAGTCTCACCAAGTAGCCCAGGCTACCCCTATACTCACTCTATGACTCTAACTAGCTTTATATTTACAATCTTCCTACCTCAGCCTACAGTGCAACTGGGATTACAAGCCTGTGCCTCTTATCCCTTCCAGAACGTGACATTGAATTTGAGCAGGGTATTGGTGTATCCAGAGCACCTGTGATAGCCCAAGGGGAGGAAGACTGCTTTGCTTGTTTTCTCTACCAGTTCAGTCAGTGGTCTCTGTACTCTAAGAGATGAGAACCCAGATTAGTAACAGGCTCGCCTGCACACATTGTACAAGGTTGCTGAGATGGTTGTCACAGCAGCTGCCACATCTTGTGTTCCACCAAATGCTCATGTACTGTCAAGACTCCTCCTTGCTTGTGCTCTGTGCTCCTGAGCTCTTCATCTGCACCTGGTGACTGCCCTGTGTTTGCTCCTCTAGGGTGACTACAACCAGAGTCGAACCAAAGTGCTACACATGAGCCTGAACCCAGCTAGCATGGCCAGGCAACGCCAGCGTGAGGACCATGACCGGCTGCAGGAGGAATGCGAGCGCTTACGGGGACTGGTGCATGCCCTGGAGAGAGGGGGCCCCATCCCTGCTGACCTGGAAGCTGCCTCCAGCCTGCCCTCATCCAAGGAGGTGGCAGGTAGGTCAACTCACCCAGCTCTCTGGTCTCTGGAGAGGTATACACATGAGGCTGCATGGATGGCCTAGCCCGCTGGCCCTTGCAGCCAGCTGAGACGTATTGCTTCCCTGCAGGCTTCGCAAACAGGGTTAGTCATCCAAGTTTGCAAGCAGCTAAGATTGTCTCAGACCCCCCAAAACAAATTAATACCATTTATCAGTTTATATGTGGCCCATTAATCATGAGTAAATCCAATCCTCAGAGAAAGCAGGGCCATCGTTCACTGGCCTAAGCACATGTCCCGGAGCCCAGGCCCAAGATTCCAGGAAAGAGCAAGGCCAGCACAGTCAGTGCCTCTCATCACCCCTCCAGTCAGTAAGTCAGAGTAACAACCATCAGAACATGGACCTGGCACCCTTGAGGCATTGTGGTGGCTACTGACATCTGTCACTGAGCCTTGGTAAGCAAGGCAGCCATGGGGTCCTGTCCCACCTGCTTTGCCCTACAGCTCTGAAGTGTAAACTTGTGGGTACAAGAGAGGGGCTTGCACTAAGTCTGGGTAAGGAGGGAGCTGGGGCAAAGGCATGCTGGTGACAGGTTCTGCAGCATCCCTGCCTGTCCTAAGACCATTCTTGTTCCCTTACCCTATCAGGCCACTGGACCTGGGATGTGAATGTGGGGCCTCTGCTGTCTTGAGGTTCATGTCTTGCATGTGGTTCTCAGGTACTTCTCATCCTACAGTCGCTCCTGTTTCCTTCCCATGTATCTGTTATCTGGTCCTAAGGAGGCACTGGCATTTCTAGTGAGAGCCTTGAGCCAGGGAGGGTGGAACTGTCATCAGAGAGCCCTTCCCCCAGGATGGATCTCAGGATGGAGTGGCAAAGACAGATTCTCCTGTTCTCTTCATCCCTGCAGTCCTGTTCTGGCTCCCTTCCGCTTGTTGCATCAGCCCTGGGCCATTTATAGAGGGCTTCTGAAGACAGTGTCGCACAGAACCTAGGGACCTGGAATGATTGAAGGCATGCCTCAGGGGCCTGGTGCCCCAAGGACCCAAAGTCTGAGCAAGAATGGCTGGTGTACCATTTCTTATGTCTTGTCAAGCTGAGGTGCTCTGAGAAGCCATTATACCCTGGGGTTCTATGCAGGGAGCCTGTGTTGTTTCCCATAGTCTTGTGGCCTGGCTTTAGGGACACCTGCCAGCATCTGTGCTCTGCTCTGACAGGCCTCCAGTTTGCCAGTGTCCTTTGTGAGGCTTGTGGTTCCTGTGTTGTTGTAAGGGTCAGCTCCGAGTGGCAGATAGTATAGGTCAGGACCCTGTGTCTCTTGGCAGCTTAAAAGATCCTGTTGGCTTATACTCTCTCTCTTTTCATGAGTAGTTGGCGTGGGTGTGTGTGAAATGCAGATCCTTACTGCCCTGTCCTTCACCTTCTCCCATGTCAGGTTTTCAGAATGAAGGAACTTAACATTAGCCCTCTTCTATACCATGTGTCTGTTCCTTTGCACACCACACATGTAAAACAACCCAGTCTGGAACCCAGGCCTCCTGGGTCACAGACCACTCACTCTCTCCAGTAGAACAGAAATAAGCCCTAGAAGCTCACCGTTTCACCAACATTGACAGCCGGACAGAGACGGCCTTTACAACAGATGCACCTGCCTGTCACTGGCTTCCAGCCTCCCAGTGCTGCCTGGGCTGTGTGTGTGTGTGTGTGGCCCCCTGCTGTCTCTGGCCCCTGCCAGCGAGCTGGTTAATTACAGTTTAATTAGGCGTGCATTAAAATTAAAACAATCTCATCTTGTCAGAGTGACACATTGGAGGTGATCAAATTTATCACTGCTTGGCTGGGCACAGCAGATCCCAGAGGTGTCTCTGGGGAAGAGAGAGAAAAGAGTTGGCTTGTGGGCTCCTTTACTTCCAGCCTTACTGCCTCAGGAATGAGGGTACCCTCAGGGCCTGGTTTGGGGCTTCGGGGAGAGGGTGTGGAACATAGATTAGCTCAGGCTGACCTTGAACTCCCCATTCTCTTGTTTCAGCCTCCTTAGTGCTGGGATTAAAAGCATGCAGCATTAATGCCTGGCTGGGGTTGACACTTAAGCACTTGGAACTTGACACTTGACGCCTGGGTCTGAGGCACCATGAGCTAAACTTGGACCACGTGACTTCGGGCTGCTGGCGCTCCAGCCTTGATTCACATGTCCCCCATGTCAGTGGTCCTGGTTATGGGTCCTAGGTCATCTGGAGTGGCAAGGGAGGATCAAAGATGGCACAATCAGTTTGGCAGCTTTGCATTGATACAGGCCAGTCACAATCCCTGTTCTCTTGGGGAGAGGTAGACTGAGCAGTACTTAAATGGGAAAGGAGATGTTTTGTCTCAGGTGTCCCCACACAGCTGTCCTGCTCTGGGGAAAGGTCAGCTGCTTGCTCTGAGCCCCTGAACCACAATGTCTATAGAATAACGCTGGTTGAGTGGGTACATCCCCAGTGCAGCAACCTCGCTTCCCGTTCCCATGTACAACAGCTAAACATCATTACTGCATATGATCTATGGCAAGGGCAGGGACACAGGAGGACCATATTTAAAGAAAAAAAAACCCAAAAGCTGACATTATTTTAAAAATAAATGTATTAGTTTTCAGCAAGCCACAGAATACTTAGTATACTGTAGAAACTGTAAAATTCAGAGCTTAGTACCATAAATAAAATTTTATTGAAACATGGTCACCTTGTTGTTAGGAATACACAGCAGCAGAGTTAAGCTCCCAGAGACTAGTGGAGTGAGTTGTTTTCCTAGAATCCCCCAGTGAGGGGCTGGGGGTGTGGCTCAGTGGTAGAGCTCCTGCCTAGAAGCCCCAAGTGAGGGGCTGGGATGTGGCTCAGTGGTAGAGTCCCTGCCTAGAATCCCCAGTGAGGGGCTAGGGGCGTGGCTCAGTGGTAGAGCCCCTGCCTAGAATCCCCCAGGGAGGGGCTGGGGGCGTGGCTCAGTGGTAGAGCCCCTGCCTAGAATCCCCCAGGGAGGGGCTGGGGGCGTGGCTCAGTGGTAGAGCTCCTGCCTAGAATCCCCCCAGTGAGGCATGACTGGGGAATATAGTGTCTGCCTAGCTGTGCCTGAGGGCACTGAGTTCCAGTTCCATTACTTGGGGGCTGGGGAGCTTCTTAATTAAAGGTAATAAAATGGATGAGCCTCTAGTTTAACCTTTCTAAACAAAGCCATCTCTTAAAACAGCAACCTTAAAGTTACGCTCCAACACAAACACTGTAAGGGATGGAGTTATCAGGTGACAGTTCTGACAAGAGAGGATAAGCTCTCTCTCCTCATTAGTCAAAGAAACACATTTGCAGAAGACGTGCTCTCTCAGTTTTTAGGGCTAGTGCAGTAATGTAGCAGTGTGGACTGTATAGATCCATGTGGCACAGCTGTGTGTGCCTATCTCAGTCAAGACTTTCAGCAATTCCCTCCCAGTATGAGCCGTGCTCCACCCTTGGCTTCAGGTATCCACTCCCAAGACCCAAAGCCTACAGCCTCCTCTATCCCTTCCTGTGTACAGAGCCATGTCTCCTGCACGGCACCCAGCTTCCTGCACCTGGCGGAGCACCTCAGATCTAATTTGCACACTGAGTAGTCCCTTTTAGGGAAGGCTTCACAGTGCTCTCCTCACGCTTCCTTGGGGTGACTTGGGGTGACTATCGTGATGCTGCAGGCTAATCCCTGGGAGGGATAGAGAATATGCGTGCAGTGCTGTCATCTATCCTGCACCTGGGGAGAGCATGGGGCTTGCCACCTTCGAGCCCCCAAGGATGAGACCGAGGCCAGACCCTGAGCATAGCCCCACTGTTGAGTCATGGGACAGGGTGCAATGTGGCCCGCCCTCCCTCTGCTCATCCCTCCACTCTCCTGTGCCATGTTGTCTGGCTTCTGACATGTTCCAGAATTGTGCTAGGGACCAATTGCATTTACGGTGAGTAGACAGACAGTGCCACTGCGCTTCCGATTTGGGATGCTCATGGCTACATTTAATAATGCACACACACACTTGTTCATGTGGAGTGAGCCCGGCACGGACACAGGGAACAAGGTTAGCCTCCCAAGGACTTCAAGGAGACAGCCATTGAGGGCTATAGAGCAGGGTTGTCTGTAGCTTAACTGCTGGGACAACTGTTAACTGCCCAGAATGTCCTTAAGGAAAACACAGAGTCCATACTGGGCATTAAAAGTGATTGCTGGGTCAGCTGTGGTGGTTCACACGTATAATTCCAGCACTCAAAGCCTCAAGTGATAGGATACCCAGAGCTGCAGACCAAAATCCTTGTCAAATAAAAGGGGAGAAAATGGAAATAGAAAAAGAGAAACGTCATAGTTAATGAAAGAAGATAAATGGAATAAAAGGAGCCCAACAGAAGCTCCTGAGCCCAGGGTCTCTTTTGTGTAAGAAGTTAGTACACACGAAATGAACAGTGAGCAGCAAGTACATGGCGACCATCTGCCAGATGCCATGAGAACAACTCTTCAGTGACCCAGACAAAGACAGATTTAGACCCTGACCCTAAGCCACACACTGAAGAGATGACACAGGTTCTGCAGTTTCAAACAGAAGGAATTGGCCAGAACAGCCCAGAAGAAAATTAGGACCGTTTATCAGCTCACTAAAGAACCTTTGGAGCCTAGGCCAAGCCTATTAGGACAGGCTGTCACCATAGCTACTTGGGACGTGGAAGCAGGGAGAGCTCAAGTCGGAGGCCAGCCCTCAGCTGTCTCCTACAGGAGATGGCAGCTGGAAACAGAAGACCTGGGAAGCTCACACGCCAGCTAGCCTGGGTGCTCATTGGTGAGCAGACACCTTCCCGCAGACAGGGTGGAAGGCAAGGACTGGCACAGAAAAAATAATCCTCTGACCTTCACAAGTGCATGATGGCATGCTGCATGTACAGAAGCACTTGCTCACATGTATCATATATGTGCATAACACACACCTTGTTCATTTACTTGTATGTTACACATGTCACATACGTGTTTATGCATATGTTTCTTTCTTTTTTCTTTTTTTTAAATTATCATGAGGTTTAACTGCTGGCTGTGTTGGCTGTGAGAGACCCTCCCACTCTGATGCCTGAGGTCTCAGGTCATTCACAAATTAGTCCCCTTCCCACCCACTTCTCTGGGTCCAACCAGAACTTCAAAATTCAGGGGCCAGTGTGGAAAATAGATCCTGAACTGGAACAAGGAACAGTGTCAAAGGGGATTCCCCCCACTGGGGCGAACTACAGGGCTAGGCCTGGATAGGACTCAGGAATGGAACTCCCACAGGAAACCTGGCGCAGAACCCTGAGGCATCAGGCTTCCTGTCCCAGGTCAGGTAGAGCAGAAAGCTGTTTATCTAATGAGCTTGGCCCTGGCAGCCTAGTAGAGTGAGCAAGGTCTAGAATTGGGGTGAAGGGGCTGAAGCTATACCTCAGGTTTTGGCTTTTCCGAGAATCCGAACCTCTGGCCTCCCTCTCAGCTGCTCCAAGGACTGTGCCTTGCATAGAATGCTGCCCTGCGAGGGCAGTGTTCTCAGCATAGCCTGGCTCTTTTCAGTGTCTCTAAAGTGTAGTCCAGGTCCAGCCTTGAGACTGTGCGTCTGGTGGAAGCCCCCTCCCCCAGCCTGTTTCTACTCTGTGGACACCACCTGGGCTTCTCAGCTACTGGCTCTTCACCCAGAGCCAGGGTGACCCTTGCCTGTGACCCCAGACCTCTATCAGAGCTTATGCCTGGAGCCCTGTTCCCTCGTCCCTCTCTCACTGATGCGCCTCACCCCTGCCCTTGTCTGGGTCCTAGACACCTTGGAGAGGGAACCTTATGCAGCGTCTTTAGTCTCGTTCTGTTGTGCTGTTGTTTTGTTTGGAGATGCCAAGGAGCAAACACTCCACTGCTGAGCCACAGCCCTAGACTTCGAGTCTTATCCCAAGTCCCCATTGGCTGAGGGCAAAGCTGGCCTCCATCTGGTCCCTGTGACCCTCCCCATCCTAACCCCTACACACACACACACACACACACACACACACACACACACACACACACACCAGTCTGCCGAGGCTGCTGAGTAACTGCCGCATTCCCAGCTACGTTGAGCTGCTCGGCTCACTGCCTTGTTTCCTTTCCTTTCTGGCATGTCTGTAAACTTTGCCGGGTAGCTGAAGCCAAGTACCCAATTAGGGATTTCTCTCCAGTTTCATTCAGCCTGTAATTGAAGTGGGAGCATCTTATTGCATGACACATCAAACGAGCGTGCATCCTGGAACCTCAGCCTGGATGTACACAGCAACCCTGACTTCCTCACCTCAGACCTGCAGGGCCAGGCCAGGCCAGGCCAGGCCAGGCCAGGCCAGGAGGTGTTGGCACAGCCAGTGCTCACCAGTCAGGTGGAGATAGGGCCCTTCAGCTCGGGGGTCCCCATGGGATGTCATCCAAGCCTAGCTTGGCAGCTACCACCCACCCTTAGTTTCCTGTCTTGGAGAGAGGGTGGCTTGCACACCAGCCTGCCTGGGCTGTCACAGGGCTGACTTTAGTAGCTAGTCTGTGTTCCTTGGCTATGGCCCATGCTCTGTATTCCATGCCATGGGGAGCATAAAGGTTTGGTGTGGGGTCCATCTGACTTGGGGCTGCTGTGGGTCTTTCTAACTTAGTTGGCTTAAGTATAGAAGGAAAGTCCCTCAGCTCTCCCAGAGCCTGCTGGGCTGTCTGTCTCCCCTGTGTCTCACCACGCTTGGCAGCAGCACCCTCCATCCTCGGCTGTCTAAGGGTGTAATTAGCTCAGTGATTTAGTGAGCTTACAACAGTGTTCTGCCTCCACGACAGCCTGGCGATAGAATGTTCCCGTCACCCTGATGGGTCCCCAATGCCCTTGCAGTCGTCCGCTCCCACTCACAGCCCCAGGCAATAACTGATCTTTCCTCTGCCTATTTGTCTTTTCAGAACATCTGTCTAAATGGAGCCTTACACTACGCAGGCCTTTGTTCTGGCTTCTGTCGCTCAGCATAATACTTTGGAGATTCAGCCGTGTCATAGCATGAATGACATGCCATGTTCCTTTTTATGGCTGAGTAATATTCCACCATGTGGATAAGCCATGTGTTTAGGGATCAAGTCATGGATGGTGGCCATTGGACTGTGTCCACTTTGGGCCACTGTGGGTCATGCTGCTGCGGATATTGGAGATAGTGCCCATGTCTTATGTGTAGAAGGGGATTTCTGGATTATCTGTACATGTATCACCTTTGTAAGGAATGACCTATTTGTTTTCCAAAGTGGTTGTGCCTGCTGACATCCCCTTGTAAGGGTCCCCTGTGTGTGCGCGTCATCCTCCCTGCAATTCGTCTTTCCTGGCTTCTTGACGACAACATCCTCTGTGGTTGCATTTCCCTAATGACTAATGATTCGGAGCTCATTTCTGCAGCTTATTAGCCATTCATACATCTTCCTCGCTGAGACGCCTCTCACATCGGTGCCCAGTTTTTAATTGGATTGTTTGTCTTCTAATCATTTTCTTAATGCTTTCGTCTGATAAGCAGCATTTTTAATTTTGATGAAGTGTAATTTATCAGCTCTTCCTTCCGTGGCAGGCACTTTGTCCTGGGGACTACATTCACCTCAGCACTATGGTTGCCTGTGATTGTTGCAGAGGGCTTGGTTTTAGACTCTGTGCCTTGCCCTGTTAGTTTGATGATGGAATCCAGTTTCATTTGTCCTATTTGATCCTCAGTCACCCCAGCACAATAGGCTGCCAGACATGCTGCGTTAGCTTGCTTTCTATTGCTGTGATAAGCACCGTGACCAAAGCAATAGGAAGGAAAGGGTTGATTCGGCTCACGTGTCCCTCTCACAGCCCACAGTCAAGCCAGGAGCTCAAGGCAGGAACTGTAGCAGAGGCTATCGAGGGACGCTGCTTACTTGCTTGCTCACCCTGCTTTCTTATGGGCCTACCTGCCCAGAGATGACTATACAACAGTGGCTTGGGCCTTCCCACATCAATCAGTAATGGAAAAAATTGCCTCACAGGCTTGTCATCTGATGAGGGCATTTTTTCCCACGTTTCCTGCTTCTCGGATGACCCTAGCTTCTATCAAGTTGACAAAAACCTAACCAGCATACTTGCCTTCCCCAATCCTAGCACTGCGGAGGTGGAGACAGGAGATTAGGGGGTTTTTAGTTTATCCTTGGCTACCGAGTTAGATTGAGCTACCCTGAGTTACAACAACAAAAAGGCTGCATCACTGTGACTGTGAAGATCAATTCATGATGTGGCTTCTAGTCCAGAATCACTCGGTCTTGATGAATGTATTTGACCAACTCTCCACAGGCCAGCCAGTCCTGGCACCCTATCCCTTGTCACACTTGAAGCAGAGGCCATGAGTCCTCTGGTCTCTTCTGGGATTGCATGCCCTTTCATGTGCTTTTCTAAGTCAGCTTCCCCATCCTTGCATCTTTGTAAACAGGTGTGTGTGTGACTGGGGAGTCTATTTCTGTTCACCCCAAATTCAGGTGGCAGTGACAGACCAAAGAAATAATTTCATCCAAGCCCAGCTTGGTGACCCAGTGAGGTTTTTTTGGTTCCTTACAGGGATGTAGGTGCAGGATTATTTATAATGGGTGATGAGTTACTCACAAACATGGGGATGAGTCCAACAGCTGCATCATGGCCCACCCCAGCCTGCTGATGACTTTTGTAAGCTGTGTCCCTGAAATGTCCAACACAACTTGGACAGTGGAGCAGGCAACTCCACTAAAGAGTCTCCTTCCCCAGCAACTGTTTACCGTGTCTGTGACCTTGGGGAGAGGAAGGCCATTGAGCCTTCTCCCTCCACATGGGAGCATAGATCTCCTGAGAGCCTCCTGAGGATTGTCATTGTCCATCTGATTTCAAGACACCAGGACCTTGTCTGTCACCTGGCCCACTGTAACATGTGCTTTCTGACCAAGCTTCAGATTTCCGAATCTGGGTGCTTTGTTTCTCCTCCTTGTTCCAAGTCACACTGCAGATTTGACTAACAGCAGTGAGGACCAGGTGTGCTAGTCTGAACGCCGTGCTGCCTTGAGATTTCTTCCACCAGACACTACTCAGTCCAGTACTTTCTGCAGAATAGACCCTCTGCTGTGGTACAAAATGGAGTGGGGGAACCTGTGACACACAGATCTGTCAGCCCTAGCAGGATACCTGGGCATGGGGCTCCTGTCGTCCTTGTCCACTATGACAGTTGGGGTGCGATGTGTGTTGTCTCTGCAAAGGATCAGAGCGTTCTTGTGGAAGTGCTGAGAACTGGAGAGACTTCGGGGAAATGGTAGGAGCAATGGAAGGCTGGGCAGATGGTTTAGCCGGTAAAGCTCTTGCCTTGCCAGCAGCATGAGGTCAATCCTCACAACCCACATCTTAAAATCTGGGCACGTGCCATGAGCTTACGATCCCAGCTTTGAGGAGGTGGAGAAGCGTGGATCCTTCGGGCTCCCTGAACAACTGCCTACCCTTCTCGATGGCTCCAAGCCATTGAGAGACTATTTTTTTTTTTAACATGACTTACATTTTTATTTATTTTATGTATCCGTCTGTGTGTGAGGGTCGTGCATGTGGATGTTGTGGGACAGCTTTCAGGAGTCAGTTCTCTCTTTCTATCTTGTGAGCCCTAGGAATCTAACTCAGATCAAAGTGAACAGCTGAGGAACAACACCCAGGGTTGTTCTTGACCTGCAGGAAAGCACACACAGGCACAGGCACAGGCACAGGCGTAGGCATATGAATGCGCACGCACACACACATACACGCACATACACACACTTATGCATGCACACAAATACTAACGTGCATGCACACATTTTTGCACGTGTTTACACACACACACACACACACACACACACACACACACACAAAGGAGAACACCACTCCTGCCCTGTCTAATTGAACCCAGGCAATCTTGACTCAGCCCCAGCAGCTCTGGCTGTGTTTAGTGATCAGCATGTTACAACAGTCATGCCATCATAGACCCAGCTACTAGCCCCCATCTGGACTCCAGGCCATGGGGAGCAGGAGGACTGCTTTTGCTGACTCTCTTTGAAAGCTAAGAATTTCCGCCCTCAGTGAGCTCAGCCAGTCCCTGTCCCCTCCTCCAAGGCTAGTATGTAACAGGAAGACAGGTATCCCCAGCTCCTCTCTGCTTACCTGGGGCTCCTCTATGCCCTAACCATGGCCTTTCTCTTGCATGCCTGGTTCCTCAGCATCCAGTGTCTCCACCCCACCCAGCGTTTGCCCCACCCCAGCATCCTTCCCAAACCTCCTTTATGCTGCTCTGGCTGCTGAGTTGGTTCTGTAGCCTTTCCTAATCTGCTGTCTGAAGAATTGGTTCCATCTCAAGTCCGAGGCCATGGCACGCATTAACAGGTTTTTAATACACCTCTACATCTCGAGGAGGAGGGACAAAGGAGATTTAAAGCTCTTGTCTCACCAAGAGCAGACAGATTGACTCAAGACTGACTCCGTCAATAAAAGATGAGCTCTGAACACTGCCTCCCTCTCCCCCCAAGGAGCTTGCCTTCCAGGGAATTATGGTTTCTGTATACCCAGTGTCAGGAATTAATAATACATCCAGTGTGCAGAGTGGATTGCCAGCTTTCAGCCCCATGTTTACGTGACTCCAACACTGTGGCTCTGATGTGACTTGTCTTTGCTGCCTCTGCCCGATGGCTCCATCAGAGTTCTGTTCTGTCCGGTGGATGGCAGGCTACTGCCTCTGCCCCAGTCTTCTCTTGGCAGATCACCTGCCTGGCACATCTGTAGAAGGAAGCTTCTGGAAGTTTGTATTGAAGCAGCTGTGTTCTCTTGTTTGTGATGTGATTCTCTGCTTCCAGTGTTTTTGGCTAGGCAGGGAGGGTATGTGTATGCACACATGACGAGGTCATGCCTATTGGTCTCTGGTCGTCTCCGTGTGCAAACCCTTTCCTTGAAAGCTGTGGCTCTTCTAGAGGACATGAATAAGCCATTTGTGTGTGTGTGTGTGTGTGTTAGTGTGTGTGTGTGTTAGTGTGTGTGTGTTAGTGTGAGTGTGTGTGTGTTAGTGTGTGTGTGTGAGTGTTAGTGTGTGTGTGTTAGTGTGTGTGTTAGTGTGAGTGTGTGTGTGTTAGTGTGAGTGTGTGTG
>JADRCH010000139.1:2755139-2794417 GCA_019843965.1 Rhynchomys soricoides
GTGTGTGTGTGTGTGTGTGTGTGTGTGCATGCACTGCATATAGACTCTAGAAGAGGATTGCAATCTCCTCCTCCATCCTGCTCCATCTTAATCTTTTGATGCAGTCTCTCATGAACCTGGAGCTAGGCTGGCAACCAGCAAGCCCCAGCATTCCTCCTGTCTCCACCCCTCACCGCTCTGAGTTAATAGGCATGTGGCCACACCTGACTTTTTACATGAGTGCTGGATATTTGAAACCAGGTCCTCACACTGCCATGCATCTCCCCAACTCTATGATACACTTTGTCAGAAACAGCTCCCTGCCTCATTGTCCAGCCTCTTGGGAATAAGAATGGGTGAGTGAGTCTAAGCAAGGCATAGTCCTTAGCTCAGTAGCAACATACAAGCCCACAGGCTTCTGTAACCTCTGGTCCAGCACTCAGAGCCCTGATTTCAGCCCTGCCAGAGGCATGCAGCACAAGAGCTCTGCCTGCCAGTATTACTGAAATTCCTTCCCAGGGAGATGTAAGCAACAGCTGCCCCTTCTCCTGAGGTCACAATGACAAACTGAGGCACAGTTCCACCAAGGTGCACTCCGGAAACCCAATGAGTTTATTGGGCTTTCTTTCAGCGAATATGCTAGGAATACTTACAGGAGTGTATGTGCTTCTTCCTGAACTAGCCACTCTGTAAAACCTTACCCAGCGGGGGTGAGAGCTTCCTGTAGCCACATAAATGGATCCCCCCTCCTTGTTTTCCCCATCCTGTATACGTAACGCTGTGACCCTTGAATACAGTTCCTCAGGCTGTGGTGACCCCAATCATAACATTGTTCTTCCTTCATAACTGATTTTACTACTGTTGTAAATCCTAAATATCTGCTATGCAGGTTCAGGACAGCTGTGCCAGCCCCTCCCTAAGTTCAAGTGCAATTAAGGCACGGTTGCCTATAACAGGTGTCAGGGTCCGTGTGTGTGTGTGTATGGTTTGTGTGTGTGTGTGTGTGTGTGTGTATGTGTGTGTGTGTGTGTAAACAGTCAACAGCTGGCCGGTTCATTTGCAAGGAGGCAGAGTTGAACTTCCCAGGATGGGAATTACTGAGCTTAGAGGACAGTCACTCACAGCAGCCAGGCTGATGGAGCTCACTGCTGCGGGTCATTGACCATATGGCCAATGGCTTTTCTCTGGGTCCCCAAACCTTCTGCCTATCTTAGACTGAGAATGACACCCTCCCAAAACTGTAGCCTGAATGCAGCTGTGACCTCTTAGAACCGCCCAGCTGAGACCAGTGGAGAGGGGTCATCGGCTCAGGGAGCAGGGAGCACAGCCCTTAATGGATGCTCCCAAGGACTGTGTGTACAATGGCTGATAGTCACCAAATGCAAGGTAGGGCTTGTAGGATCCTGCAGTGCCCTTTCATCCCAGGGCTGGATTCCTTGGGCTGCTCCCATCTGACCCTCTGTGTTACCCTAACTGTGGCATGCCTTTGACCCACCCCCACTCTCCCTTCTTGCCAACTGTTGCCACCTTCTCTGCCAGAGCTTCCAGTGCATAGTTCCTAAAGAGAAATGTGGCCTTTAGAGAGCCACAGTAGGACCCCACCGTTGGGATGGCTGCCCTTGGGTAAGATGCTAGCTTGTGGTCCAGTGGCCTGTCAAAGAGGCTCGCATGCTGCCAACAGTGGCTGTGGGTGGAAAATAATCCTGGAGCAGTGCTGGCTGGCATCTCATACGCTCTGAAGTGTCCCACCCTCAGCAACGCGTCTCGCACCCTGCCGTGCTTTCCAGCAGTGGACTGGTGGGCATGATCACCCGCAGCCAGCCAGGACTTGCTCTTCAGTACTCCTCCTTTTGTGTTTGTGGGTTTGGGGGAGTCTTTTTTGTTTGGTTGGTGGATTGGTTTTGTTTTGTTGTTATTTTGTTTTTTTCCTTTGAGATAGGAACTCATGTAATCTAGGCTGGCCTTGAACTTATGAGCTTTCTGTTTCTACCTCCCAAGTGCTGATTACAGGTGTGCACTGACATGTCTGGTTTATACTGTGCTGGGGATTAAACCCATGACTTCATGCATGCTAGGCAAGTGCTCTACCAACTAAGCCACATCCCCAGCCTTCCTCTCTGTACCTTCTACTGGCCTACGTTTCCAAGGCTTCCCAGTCTTGGTTTTCCAGTCTTCCATAGCTATGTATACTAGAGACCTTCAAGTCGGGTCATGGGTTTCTCCAGGCCACTCAGTCCCAGTGTCTAAGGAGAGTTCGGACCCATCTGCTCATTTAGTGCTGCTGAGCCTGTTTCAGTGGCCATGTGTCCTGGGCACTGTGAATGCTGGGCTTGCCCCAAGGGGGAACCAGTCTCTGCCTCCAAGGACTTGTACAGTGGTAGAAGTGGACCCTAAGCCAGACAGGGTCTACAGGACCCTCAAAGCAAAGCAGCACCAGAGGTGCAGAAACTTAAGAGAGACCAAGAAGGAGGGCACCAGCTGGCCTTGGCACTTGTTCCAGAAGTATTAGCACCAAGCACAATCCCCTGTAGGAGGCAGAAGGCCAGGGCCTCTTGTAGCATGGCAGAGAACTATATTGCCCAGGCGTGTGTGCGTGAACCTGATGCACTCAGCAGTGTTGGAAGCCAAGCCAGCACTTAGGCTGGGTTTCCACACCAGTGGACAGAAGGGAAATCCTGCCCTACCCCTACCTCCTGCATCTGATCAGTAGGGCAGTCAACTCTATCAAAGCAGGATCTAAGCAGAGCTAATCCAGGTCAGTGGTGGCAGGGAGAAGTCAAGCATTTGATGGGGGCCCTCTGGGTCCGCGCTGGGTCTCCAGCAGTCCCGAGGAACTTCATTTCCTGGGATGGGGGCTGCAGAGGTGAGTAGCAAGTTGACAAGGGCCACAGCCTGGGGCAGCTTCGGTTCTTCACAGTAGTGGTGGTCTTGGGTGGGAGCTCTCCATTCACATGTCCCAGATGGGGTGGTGAAGGAGGCCTGTTGGGTAGTTCTCAGAGCCAACTGGAGACTCCAGATTGAGGAACACTGACACCAAAACCACGGTCCAGTTCCAGATGGGGCTGCATGTAGCTTGACACCCATCCCCTGGCCCTTATTTTCCTGAGCCATACAGAAGTGCATGACTCTTGCTTGTCACTGAAGGGGCCTCTGCTGTGCACCTCAGGCTTGTGCCACAGGCAGAAACCTACTCTGGGAAGCATTGATGTTGGGGAGGGAGGACTGACTGATGACTCAACAGGTAAAACTGTGATGTCAGCAGCAGGAGACATGTAGCTTCAGCCCGCTGGCCAGTGGTCCAGGGGTCTTTCTGAGCAGAGGCCTGGGTTGCTGATGGAAGCTCCTGCTCAAGCCCCAGGGTGTGGCCTGCAGTAGCATCACCTTGCACCCAGTAGGTTCTTGTGGATGTCTCTCCAGGCTACCGTGATCCTGAAGAGCCAGGTTGGGCCTCTGGTTTGCCTCTACATCCATCAGCCAGGGCAGTGTCGCTCTTACCCTGGAGGACATGCAAAATCAGGGGCTGCTGATTCTCTGCTGCCAAGATTACTGCCACAGGGACTGTGCAGCCTGGTACTCTAGGGCCTCTCTTGCTCTGTCCCTGGGGTGGGGGAGGGAATCTTACAAGAACGAATATGATATCAGCACCCGCTTGTCACCCCGGGACTCTCCCACCCTGTAATCTGGTGGGCTGTAATTGCCGGTGTCTTTCCAAATCATTTTTGTGCAAGGTGACAAGCTGCTTGCTGGAGTGAGCAGTTAATCACACAGAGATGCCCCGTTTGAAAGGCGCTCAGAGCTTACCCAGGGGCGGCTGCCAGCAGCCAGGCGGGAGCACACGATCTGCTCATCTGCATATAATTCCAGGGCGAGCAGTCATCACTGAGGCTGGTGTAAACCATGCAATTTCCGGCCCAGCGGGGGAACACAGGCTGGTAGTGGGGACCAAATCTCTTGGCCTGTGGCATTGGTGGAGTTAAAAGTAGCCCCATCTCCACAGGTCAGCAGGAGACCTGATTAGTGGGTGGTAGTGGCCTAGCTACATTGGGAGTCACAGCCCCTCATCTTAGACCAGCAACCTACCAGTCACTCTTCAAGGTGAGTCACTCTTTAGGGAAGAAGGTCCTGGCTGGCATTGCACATCACCTGTCAGCCACTCTACTGGCTTGGTTGGTTATACTTCGGATTTGGGGTGGGCTAGTAGCCTCAGTGCTCTGTGTGCCACACCCACTGGCTACTCTACTTCCCTCTGTGTGGTGGCCCAGAGGGTTAAACCCATAGTGGCCCAGCAGGCCCTGGGTTAGTGCCCTGGGACATCTCCTCCTGCCATCCTCACCAAGCAGCCACAGGGAGCGAGGCCCAGACATCCCTGTCACAGCCACAGCAGTGCCTGGCCTCCACAGCTGCTAATAAAATTGCATAAATATTTAATGGCTAATTATTAAATATTTAAAAATGTAAAACTGGGATGGTTTAGAAGTTAGCAAGGCATGAATAATTCAGTCCATAGATGCACATCAGCTTTGGGTCTGAACAGGGCCAGCACCTCTCGTGCCTGCTGCAGCTGGGGACGTAAGTCTTAGGGACTTCTCTGGCTAGCCACCAGTTCCCCAGGCCAGGAAGAAGATACTCAGGCAGGGTCCCTGTCATTACCTTGCAGGACAGGTCTCAGTCCCTTCCCTTGTAAAGTGAGGAGGGGGTTCATGCTGCCTGCACCATGGCCAAGCAGACAAGCCCCTTTATCTTGGTGAGCCCGGAATACTATCCCTTCTGGTTAGTCAGTGTTCATGCCTCTGTGGAGACCAAAGACCAAGTATTGTCCTGCCACCTGATCAGACACAAGAGAGAGTCCAACCATGCCCTCAGCCCATGGATCCCTCAATGGGGAGACAAGGAATAGACTACTAAGCACAGCCAGAGCATCAAGAAAGCCTAGAGCATGACTGTCTCTGTCTGTGGGTTCATCCTTCAGGCTGGGTTTGTTGGAAGCAGCACCCCTGCTTCAGGTTTGAGGGCCACAGTTGTGCTAGCTATAATGCATGGTATCCTAGTACCATGGTGGGTTTTGCAAGGCTTGAAAATCCCAATGGAGTCTGTTCATTTTTCAGAAGGCAAAATGGCTCTGCTAAGAATCCCCAAAGTAATGTTCAAAAAGCTACTTCCAGCTCTTAATCAGGAGATGCTGAGGACAATGAGGTAGTCTCTGTCCCACTAGACCACACCATCCTTTCTGCTCCTACCCCATAGCACTACAACCAGGACGGGAGAGCCCATCTGCAAAGGTGGGAAGCAGAGAGGAGGGCCTCATAGCCATGGGCACCTCTGCTGATCACAGTAAAGGTAGCATGCATGGCTCCTGCTGGCTCGTATGTGAGCATGCTTCCATTCCAGGGTGTTAGTTCAAGAGCTTGGCTGTACTTCCTTCCAGCATGCTCACACTCAAGTGCAGGTTGTTTTCATGTGAGTGTCAGTGTGGTAACAGATTGTCTCAGTTTCCTTGCCATAACTCCCACACCTGTACCGCCATGCCTGGCCCCCCACGAAGGTCGCTTGAAAGAGAACAGCGCTCTTAGGTTCATATATTTAAACTTTTGGTTTCCAGTTAGTGGAACTGCTTGGGAAAGATTAGGAAGTATAGCCTTGTTGGAAGATGGCCTTTGATGTTTCAAAAGCCCACACCAGGCCCAGGCTCTTTCTCTGCCTTCCTCTGGTTGATCAGATGCGAGCTCTTGGCTGCTACTCTAGTGTCATCCCTGCCTGCCTGTGACCATACTTCCCACCCTGATGATCACGGACAATCCCTCTATAACTGTAAGCAAACCCCCAGTTAAATACTTAAGTTTATGAGTTGCCTTGGCCATGGTGTCTCCTCACAGCAGTGGGACATCAGCTAAGACATGTGCTTTCTTGTTATATGGCTCCTCGGCAGAGAGAAAGGCATTCTCCAGTATGAGTGTGCTCTGCTGTGTGCATGCACACATGCATGCACGCCTACCCATTTACACATAAATACATAACATACACACGCACACACCCCTCCCCACATTCGGCTCTGATGGGACCCATGTTCAGTGGGTGACCTTCTGACCCGGGTAATTAAGTACACACATCCTCATTTTACCTCAGTGGCATTGAGGTGTGAGACACTATCTTTGTACCGTGTTCTTTCACATGTTAGGTTTTCCTGACTCCTCCTGGGACCCTCTGCAGGGGCTGTCAGTGTCCTCTCAGTGGTTGGAGGTGTAGTGGGCATCTGTCAGCTCTGCTTGGACTCTTAGCCTTGGCTAGTCCTCTTGGGGTCACAGCCTTGGATCAAAACAGTGTGCTCTGCTCTGATAGGGGTCATGTAGGCTTTTGCTGCAACCACAGGTACCTGCCCTGGTAGTCCCCACTGCTATGCAGGTACCTCCTTCCCAGCCCCTTTTCTTGTTCTCTCATTATGTCTCTTGCCTGAGCCGAGAAGGTCCAGTGCTCTATGATGCTGTTGTTTGCCAGGCACTGGACTTGGGTATACCATTCAGACAAGGCTCTGGCAGGCCTATCTCCCATGCTATGACTAGAACCCAGAGCTTTGCAAAACCTATAAGTTCCTTAAGAACTTGCCATGGTGGGTGTTTTGGTTTTGGATTGGGGGTTTAAAATAGCATTTCATGTAGCCCAGACTTGTCAGAACTCATTATGGAGCCAAGGATGACTTCACCTTCTGATCCTCCTGCCCCAACCTCCCACATTCGAGATTACAGGCATGTGCTGCTTTGCAGTGCTGGGAATCAAACCCAGGGCCTCATGCATGCCAGGCAAGCACTAATAGCTGGGCCAAATCACCAGCTCCACAAGTTTTCTTGGGAGGTCTTTTTCTCCCCAAAGAGAAAAGAATTAGGCTTTTCTTTGTCCTACAGAGCTGACCCCTGGTACTCCATCGGAGAGGCATGACAAATGTCATTGGGGCTGCCACTGTTGTAACCCAGAGCTACAGCAGCCTGGTACAGGTGAGCATGAGGGTTTAGGACTGGTAGAGTCTGGTCTGGTTTGCATCCCTGCTGCTGTGACAAAATGCTCACTTAAAGCAAGTAGGGAGCGGGGAGAGGTGTTTATTGGCTTACAGTTGCAGTCTGTCACTGAGAGGTACTGAGTCCAGAACTCGATATCAGGACCAGAAGCAGAGAGGAAAGCTTCACACTAGTTTGTTCTCTGGGCTTGCTCAGTGTCCTTGCTTATGTACCCAGGCCCACCTTCCCCTGATGGCACTGCCCACAGTTGGCTAATCCTACCTACGTATCTTAGCAATCAAGACAACACTCTATAGATGGGCCAGCCTGAAGGAGACAGTTTCTCAATTGAGGTTCCTTCTTCCAAGGTTTGTGTAAATTTACAAAAACCAACCAGCACAGAGATTAGAGAAGCAGTTCGCGGTTAAGAACACACACTGCTTTCTCGGAGAACCTGAGTTCAATTCCTAGCACCCACCCACATCAGACAGCTTATGACCACTCTACCTTCAGGGGCAAGCTGATGCCTCTGGTCTATGAGGGCACCTGCCCTCACATGCATATACCACACACTAGGAAATATACACAATTTAAAATAAAAAAATTAAATCTTTAAATAAAAACCCACCCAGCACCCACCTTTCTGTCCACAGTCTGGCACAGGTGGTGTGCCTGCTGTGAGCCCTACAGCCATCTTCTTCCTGGATACCTCTTCTCTGTATCTACCTCACATGTGCCCCTCTGGCCCCACTAGGATCAGCCATTCTCCAGACTGGAGGGCAGGAGCTTAGTCTCCAGAGATCTGAGCCCATAGATGCTCATTATCCCGACATCTCTGCTCTCGGGCAGGAGTGAGCACCACCACTAGCTTTTATCTGGCAGAGCACAGGCTATTTCTGTCCTATGTCCTTCCCTCCGAACCTTTGCAGATGTCTCCTGTGAGTCCAAAAGGGCAAGCATGGGGCTGAGATAGTGAGGGTGTCGGCTCAGAGCCATCCTGTTGCCTCCCTAGAGTAGTGAGCCAGCCAGCAGGCCAGGGTGAGCTTTCCAGACAGACGTGGGACAGAGGGCAGGGGTTTGAGGCAAGGCCTGGTTGTGCCCCAGGACCACTGTGGAAACCCACTTTGGCCCATCATAGATCTGCCACTGTCAAGTCTGGCTTGAGTTCTGATGAATAATTGCACCCTTTCCCTGGCTCTCAGTTGTCACCTGCTATACTCCTGTCCTTATAGGACATGCAGGACTGTCCTTGCAGAGAGAGGATAGGAAGGGAGGGTTTGCCTGGGGTGGCTGAGGATTGTAACTTAGAGCTGGAGGATGACAGCAACCAAGGCTTCTTCCTGGCAGCTGGCAAGGCCTGTGACAAGATGGAGGGGCACCAGAGCTTCAAGGACCTCAGTTGCCATGAGCTAGAGCGAGGCCCAGGGGATGGCCCTGTAGATCTAGAGAAGGACTCCAGAACAAAGCTGGCCTGCTCTGGGTCTTGGTCTCAGAATGAGCGTAGAGGCTCGTGGTGGCTTGCAGCTTCCTGGGTTTCACCACAGCTACCACCCTGGCCCTCGCTCCTGTGTTGTTACCTGCACACTCATGAGTGGCTAAGGAGTCTCCCCAACACTAGAGTATGTCATCACAGACCCCCCAGGCCCTCTGCCTCCCGGGAGAAGCCCAAAGGCAACTTCTGGTCTTGGTCACTTTGAAAGAGTCTGCGTGACAGCCAGTGGCAGGAGAGTGATGACACCTCCAAGGTGGGGCCCATCTTTTATTTATTTAATCCAAACTGTTGAGTGAATTATTCATTCTTGTTTATGTAAGCCACTGAGCCACAAAAATAACAAGGAAGCTGAAGCACCCCAAATCAAATGATTGTCTCCAGGCTTTGGGCATCACCCCTTACTTGTCTTGTCTGTCTCCCCCTCCCAACAGTGGCCTCACCCTCACCATGAAAGAGGTGGCTTCCACTCCAAGGGCAATAGGTGTTTCTCCTTTGCAGCCACAACCATGCCTGTGATTGCTTGGCATGTGGCCAGAGTGCCTCCTCTCCATTCATTCCCACGGAGTACACAGACCTTCCTCCCCACGGGCCTTCAATGGGCCTGAGCCCCACACCTGCCTGCCTCTGAGATCGGAATTACACAAAAGCCATTTCCTCAAGGTCAGCCTGTGTTTGGTCCCAAGATTTAATCTTCCCCATTGGACATCTGAGGTCTTTCCTCAGTTGTCACAGTCTCTGATGGTTGAACATCCCTGGGAAGTGTGGTCAGTGAATTTCTTCTCCTGATGAAGGCTCCCCCTTGGGGAGGAGGGGCTCAGGGATGTCAGGAAGAGTCTTGGGGGTCAGGGCTGCCAATTAACCTTTCATTTTCATAGTCTGATCACTCGATTAATCAAGGCTCTGGGCCTGTGTCCTGTTGAAGGGGCTCACACTGTGGAGAACAGTGTCTGCCAAGACCTCTGTAAGGTGATGGATGAAAGAGCCACAGGACAGGGCCAGCTGCCAGGTGACAGCCCCACAGAAGAGCTTCTGCCTTCAGGCTGGGTCTGTCAAGCCATTTCTCCTCACAGCCCCTGGTAGCAGCATGCCTTGCTCAGAGGGTGATTTCCTCACTGGACTGTGGCTGGGCTGTTCATTGTAGAATCCGGGGGATGTCAAGGGCAGCAGCGGCCCTGCTGGAGCCGTTGAGCTTCGTGGGTCCAGTGGTCGTACTGTTTGCATTTCAGTTTCCTTGTTTATAAAAAGGGGGTGGGGAAATGTCCATCTGGAGGTGTGAATGTGTGAATTTTCCTGGGAGGGCATATAGGAAAAGTCTGTTCATTCTAGATAGGGCACTCACAACAGAACAGTCTGCCCAAGTCTAGGTTAATAAAGCAGTGAGTTTATTGGGGTTGCTTAAAGGAGCCTGAGCAAGCAGTTACTTACTGAAGCACTGATGACTCAAAGGAGCTGCGTCACCAAAAAGCCCACCCCAGCACTGGTAACAGCTCTCAAAAGCTATATCCCGAAGGCTTCCCATGGAACTCGCAGGCAGCTTGGCCAGTTGGAGAGCCTCCTTTCCAGAGCAGTTGCTGTTACTCTAGAGCCATGTCCTGGTGGTGATGTGGTTTTTGAGTTTATAAACCTGACTTAGGCTGGTCTCCAGGGCTTTCCCTAGCTAGATCCTCAAGACTATATCTGAGGACAGCCACATGCTGTGCTCCCCTGGGAGATAGTGTGGAGACACAGAGGTGGCAGAGTAAATGAGGGTCCGGTCCTCTCTGGTCTCCTTTTCCCTCTGGGTTGCTCAAAGCTTCTTGTTCCCACATGGCTCTCATAGACAGCATTCTCGCTGGCTCCCCTGATCTCTAGAAAGCCATCCCATCTGCACATAGCAGTCATCCTCTGGGCCTGTGGTACACAGGACATAGGTTCCTTCTCCTCCTGCCGCAGGCCTGACCTCAAACCTTTTCTCTGCTCCTCTCTGATGGTGAGCCCATGAGGACCTGGGATAGGCCTAGTCCACGGAGCCTCTTGGACTCTGCATTCCTCTGACTTAGGGATATCTTTCCCCACACAGGCCCAGGACCACTCTCCTCAGAGGTGCCCACATATCATGACTGATGTTAACTAACCCCAGTTCCCCATCACAGAGAAGGGGAGGTCTACAGCACACCACTACCTGAGCCTGACGGCCCAGACCTGTGGGGCTTCCCTTATGAGAAAGCTCCATGAAGGACTTCCAGGAAGTGCCCAGCTTAAGACAGTCCCTGTGTGTGTAAGTGGAGCCAGGCTCAGTAATTAACGGGGGTGTAAATCAAGGCTTAATTACTCAGCAGGCACCTTGGGTGAGAGATTCATGGTAATTGTGTGTGCTCCTGGTGGCTTTATGCAGCTGGCTTCTCCCTAAGCACCAGTAAACTATGGCGGGCAATTGGGGAGGTAGTGTTCTGTCTGAATGATACTTCCAGAGACATGTGGGAAGCTGGGGAGGGGCTCCTAGGCCAGTATCTGGAGCCCACCCAGTCCTTGCTGAGGCACAAGGAGGGTCCTTTGGTTACAGGTGGCCAGCATGTGGATTCTATAAATGCAACAGTCTACAGTGTCCGACAGCTTCCATCACCTCTCTCTGAGTGCTGTGCTAGCTCATTCAGGGCCAGTGGCCAATCCTTGCAAGGAAGGGGCTGAGGCTGCAGCCTAGTGATGGTCCGTGTGCCCAGAGTGATTGGTACTCTGACCCTCACTGCAGACCTGGACTCCTGCGTGCTCTAGAGCCTGCTGCCCAGCTGGGACCAGTTCCCCCCAAAGCATGACCTACTGCCCTATGGTGCTTTCCAACATTAATGGAGGTGGTGTCCTGTTGGGCATTGTTATTCTGCTGGCAGGGTATCTAGTCACTGCATCTGTCTCTCAGAGTCACTGTTGTTTTGCTCTTTGAAGTACTGTTGTTAATATAATGAGTTTATTATGACTGCCACCAGAGGGTCACACTGCTTCTCTGGCCTCTTGTCTTTTTTCTTCTGATTCCTCAGGGCTCACAGATAGATGGGCACCAGACTTGGGCATCTACAGGCAGCAGGGACTCCAGTTGAGCCATGGTTCACCTTTGCTGGTTCCCCTGGCCGTTTTCACTGTCCCACCAGTGCACTTTGGGACTCATGCCATGCCCTTCTCCCTGCAGAGCTGAGGAAGCAGGTGGAAAGTGCTGAGCTGAAGAACCAGCGACTCAAGGAGGTTTTCCAGACCAAGATCCAGGAGTTCCGCAAGGTTTGCTACACACTGACCGGCTACCAGATTGACGTGACCACCGAGAGCCAATACCGCCTCACTTCCCGATACGCTGAGCACCAGACAGACTGCCTCATCTTCAAGGTAGGCAGCACTGTGTGTGCATCAAGCCAGCTCATTCAGCCACAGGCAGCTCGCCTCCTCACTGGGAGGAAGGTCAGTGTGGGCCTTGGTAAATGAGTCATGTGCTGAAGCAGTCTTCAATGGAAGGAGGGGACATACTGGCCCCTTTCTCCCCTTCCTGACAGGGACTGATCTCTGGCCACTTCTTGGCTTTCTTCACTTTGTACTCTGTGAGTCTCTGCCAAGGTCCGCCCTATGAGTTGTGTCACTTTGACTTTGTACAGAGGTAGTAGGTGCCTAGGGACGGTGAGGGCCATGGCAGGCACCTTGCCGCCAGACCTGTGCCAGGGGTCAATATATGGCACAGGCCATGGAAGGGAAAGGACAAGCTTTATGTGCCAGCTACTTGGTGGTCAGGCCAAAGGTACCAAAGCTGATGCTGTAGGTAGCTGGGCAAGCCCTTCAAGCTGGGAAGGGTCAGTGGTCTTCATGAAGCATGTACCCATTGGAGTCCCATGTACAATGTGGGCTTCTGAAGAGGGAGGGATCCCTCTTAATCCAAGCAGGAGCATAGCAGTCCGACGGAGGATGCTTGGCATGTGGCTTGTCCAGATGTGTGTACAAGTTCTCAGAGTCCACAGGTCCAGCAGAAGAGACGTTGTTTCTCCATGGGAGTGGAGTGGCATTGTACCCGAAAATCTGGGGTTGCCAGGGCTTTCCCATCACTGGCAGCAACCTTACTTCCTGTCTGTGGGATGGTCTTATGTTACTAGCATGGCCCACGGCCCTAGAGTGGCCTGTGATCCCAGTGTCATGTGTGACAGTTAGGGGAAGAGACTCTGGTCAGTAACTGTGAGTGAGAAGCACAGAGTTGGCCAGCTCCACTCTGCACCACGTGTAGCTGGGCTACACACGACCTCAGCAGCCAGGCTGTCTCTGCCCTGCAGAAACAGGAACCTGTCTGTCTAAACACTGCCCAGTGTGACCTACGCGTTTTATGCCAAATGTCACAGAAAAAAAAAAAATTGTCCTGGCCCAGAGTTTGTCGCTGTACAGTGGCTCACTTATCCTTGTTCCCATCCGTTTGTCTGTCTGGCCCCTTTCATGGGGCACTGCCCATCGTGGTGGTAAAGGTCCATCAGGCACAGCACCTACTGTTCCTTGCAACTTTGTAGTGTGTCTTGGAGACTTTCTGGACTTCTCAAATTACATCCCTCCATTTTTACACTTCTTAGCACTCTCAAACCTTTGACTAAGTAAATAAATATTTGAACACCCAAAGACTCTAAGTCAGTAAGCTATCAGGAATGTATTTCTTTGCTTCTGTGTACCTTTGAATAACTCAGGATCGCTGATGGGTATTTAATTTAACGCAGTGTAGAAATTCTGTGTTTTTTTAAAAGATTGGTAAATGAAGATGTGCTGAGCAGCTGTCACGATGAACACATCACTTATCGGTGTGTGTAGACAAGGTCTAATTTGCATTCCAAAGTATTGTAGGTTTTTGTTGTTCTGTCCTTTGGTGGTAACGGAATGGAACCTAGGGCCCCTGCATGCTAGGAGGCAGGCGCTGTAGTACTGAGCGGCACTCCCAGCCTCTGCAGAGGCCTGTGCAGCACTGTGCTGAACTACACCACCAGCTCTCTTCTTACTTGCATTTAGAGACAGGACTTACTGCCCACGTTAGCCTTGAACCCTGTATTGTAGCTCATGTTGACCTTAGACTTGTAATCCTCCTGCCTCAGTATGCACCACAAGGTCCTGCTGTGTTCTGTTTTTAAGGTTGTTGAAATCATGCTATGCACAACCAGTTTCAGGCCAGGCTATTCAAGGCTACACAGTGAGAGCCTCACTCAAAAAAGCTTAAGTCACTTCTGCTCCGGTCTCCAAAAGGCAAACATAGTCATCACAGTGCTGCTTTGACCCTGTCACAGTCTACTCAGTTCTGCCCGCCTTCTTTCTGTCACGAGCCCACTTATCGTGACCTCCTAGCTGTCTGTGAGACCTAGCACAGCCTCCATAGCATACAATAGAATGAGGGCAAGGATAGCTGCCTACCTGGCACACACTGTCCTCACACTCTCCTGGTCCCTCACTTGCCCACAGAGGCCGATGAGCTGTTCCTGCCCACCAGCTGTCCTTGGGGTTGCCTAGCCAACCATGCACACACACAGTCACCATTCTCCAGGTGTCAGTGGGTCAGACCCAAGGGGCACTCAGTGACACCAGCCCAGCTAGGCAGGAAAAGCAGACAACTGTGTTCAACTCAGGGCTCAGAAACAGGCCAGCTTTCCCTGACTCCAGGCAGCTCCCTAACTATGGCAGGAGGAACAAGGAAGAGGCCCCACGTGATCTGCTGATGGACACTACCCCCAGCCAACGTGCTTTGAGCCTGTTAAGCCTCTCCTGGGCTCCTGGCTACACCCAGGGCTCAAAACCACCTCAACCTCAAAGTGGCTGGTGTAGCCACAGCAGGGCTTCTCTCAACTCCTGGCATCAAACAGGCTACAGAATGTGTGCTGGGACACAGTGGAATGGCTGTGCTAAGTGGTAGCCAGGTAAGAGCTGGCGTGTTGCTGTGGTCACTGGTCAGGACCCTTGTCACATGGTGGCCAAACAAGTGAAGAACTTGGTATGTGGTGATGTGTGGAAGGGGCTAGCTACATCCTGGGACCTTGGTAGAGTTGAGTGGTGGCTCCTATTGGAGAGAAGACAATTGCCATCGTGTCACTCGGGCAGTCCTGGGGTGTGTAAACTCTTCCTTGTACCATGGTTTCTTTGTAAGAATGAGCATGTGTGTACATCTGTGTGTGTAGGGACACACAGGACACCTCCACCTGTTCCTCACGAGGCACACCATCCATCTTTGAGACCGTCTCTCACTGGAGCTTGCTAAGCTGGCTAGAGTGTGCCACCATGTCTGGCTTCCCCACATGGATCTCGGTGCTTGTAAGGCAAGTACTTTACCCACGGGACTGTCTCCCTCCTTGTTTATTTGGTAGAGCGGCAGCTGTCTCTCCACAGCAGGGTCGGAAGCAGCCTGAGTCACCTATTTCCCCACTCAGGATCTTGTGGCCCACCCTCTGCACCAAGGACAATGAGTCTTACAGGCAGCTCAGCAAGAGACCAGGAAATGTTTCTTGTGGGCTGCTGGGCTTTGGCTCCAGTTTCCTCCAAAGCCGCCCCTTGGCCTCAGCCTGTCCTTCTGCCTCACTGCCTACTTCTCTTATGTGGCCCTGTCCAGTCTGGAGATTTCTGTCCCATGGTCCCACACTATCAAGCTGTGGAAGGAAATGAGTGCAAGAACTCACTGCTGGACACACCCTGGTCCTCAGCACTGCGGTATGAGCTGGTGCTGGCCAGCTGCCTGCCTCACATCTGCTTCCTCATCTGTCAAGTGCGGGTAATTACAGGTTCTGCTGGCCCTGCACCTGTGAGGTGTGGGTCACCTGAGGGTCCCTGTTGGTGACTAAACTGTTACCCACAGATGCTGCCCTCCTGTGTGCAGCCTGTGGTGACACCAGGGTCTTTTTTTTTTTCTTTTTTTTTTTTTTCTGTTGTCCCTGGCAGAGGCTTGAAGCAGTTCCCCAGCATTGTCCACAGTGGGCAAGCTAGGCAGGCAGGTCTCAAAGAGGAAGTGGCAAGACTCGAGGCATACTCTGTCCTCACCCCCAAACCCACCCACCCTGCCTCCCCTAGTAGGGAACGGGAGCCCCGGCAACAACCTTAAAGCATCTCGGCCATTGGGTCACCTGTGTCTGCCCTTTCCTTGTTCTCCATGGCACCAGGTCCCTTCCTAGGGTAGAGGCCCCTTGGTGCCATTCTGGCCTTTGGGGCCCACACAGCCCTGAGAAATCGCCCTGTACAATGTAGTACCAGTAGGACTACAGTGGTCTTCCAGCAGGAAGTCTCTCCCCAAGACTCTAGGGTGGGGCTGGTCCTATCCCATCCCATCGTTGGCCATTATGTACCTCATACCCTCTACGGTACTGTCAGAGCTAAAGCAATTGTATAACCCCAGCTGGTGCCTGGCTAGCAGATAGGGTGTTCACAAGATCTGTTGGTGACTGGTAAGAGAAGAGGGAAAATGGACAGGGACCAGGCAGGAGGCAGGGCTGGCTCATGCACAACTGTGTGGCTGTGGCCAACTCAGGCTCAGGCAAGGCCGCTCCATCCCCCAGCTCACAGTAACTTCCGCTCATTTTCTTTTCACCCCAAACGCTTCCAGGCAGGAGGGGTCTGTGGCAGAGTTAGAAATAACTGGGGCCTGTTTCCAGCCAAGCAGGTTCTGCAAATGTGTGCTGGGATAATTGAGGGTTGGCTCACGGTCCCACATGGCTCCGCTTCCCTTCCCAGCCTGGACCCAGCCTCTGCCGTGTGTGGGTGGCCGAGCTGCCTCCCAAGGCTGCTGTGGGGGAAGGCAGGAGCTCAGCTCCAGCACACATCGGGAGTCTGGCATCTTGCCCACTCCTCCTCTCCTAAGAGAAGTTGGGCCCCAGAGTCTCCAGTTTCCTTGGGAAGACCGGACCTGGAAGGACCAGCCTACCAAATGTCCCCAGCAATCCTGGTGTGATCTCATTCCCTGTGGTTCCCAAGGACTACCCAGAAGGTAGTCCGAAACAAGAAGCCAGACAGCGGTGACCAGAATTGACTGCAGCGCTCTTGAGATGCAGGTGACCCTGACCTTGGGTCCCCTTCTCTCATGCCTCTGGCCACTCCACAGTCTCGCATAACCCAGGGCCTGGAGGAACCTGTTCAGGGACAGTGAGAGGCAGACCTGGAATGTGGGATCATGTGGACCCTGCTGTCTGTGTCTTAGCTGTCTTGTTCCTGATCTTGGAAGCAGGATTGTGCAGCCTAAGGGGTGAGAGTACCTGTTGATATAAAGTACAGGTCCAGACCTTTATCGCGTGGCTGGGCCCAGCTTTTGGCATGGGTGCTGGGATTGAACTCGGTCCTCATGCAGTTTTACTCCAGACCTGTCTCTTGTGTTTTACTTCTTTTTTCTTTATATAATGTCTCACTGTAGCCCAGGCAGGCCATGGCCGAGATCCTCCTGCCTCTGCCTGGACTTCTAGTATGGTCAACATCCACTGTATAAGCACCATTAAGAGGTCTTTCCTTTCGTTCGCACATCTTCCCAATCAGAGACCTGAGCCATGGTGAAGGCTTTGGAGGTGCCTTCCTGTGTCTGCAGCAGGGCTCTAGGCAAATGGCTGGACCACTCGTAGCTTCCTCTTCCCCCCCAGCCATGCTGGTTCATGGCGCTGGGTGACGGTACTTCTGTTGGGATGTGTGTTGTGGGCTCTGCACCACCAATGGCATGTCTGACTCAGCTTGCAGTGTGACCATGTCACCCCTTACTGTGGCTTTGTCCCTGGGGCACAGTGTGACATTTGTTGGGATAGAAGCTACCTGAGCTACCTGCCTCCCAGAGCTGCTCCCACCATCCCCCCGCAGCCTGGCATCCTGCAGTGGGCACTTCCTCAATGGTGTGCCCAGCCTCAGTATAGGCATAGCTCTGCCTGTGTCACTGTGATTCTGCCTGCTTTGCTCTTTCGGAAGCACACAGAGCCTACGCTCAGAGCAGAAAGAGCAGGTGAGGAGGCAGCCAGCTTCCGCGCACCTGCACCCACAGCGCCAGGCTGCCAGAGACTGCAGGTGTATGTATGTATGTATGAGAAAAGGCAAATGTCCCAGAGTCCCAAACCCAGGGCCCTCCAGCCATGCAGAGTGTGACCCCTGCTGAGTGGGCTCAGGAGAGCCTGGGTCAGTGTCTCCATCCACAGGATAACCCTACAAGAGTTTACTCAAAGAGCTTGGGATCTTTTTCCTTTTGTTTCCTAAGTATGCTTCTTGGAGGAGGGGACCATGGACCTGCCAAAGCCCATTAATAATACACAAGATTCATAAACTCATGGGTGCCCACCCCTGTGTCCACAAACCAGTCTCTAGGAGCTTAGCTCTGCCGCTGAGGACTGGCATAACAAGGCAGTGGCCGTTTCAATAGAACTTTATTTATGGCACCAAGGTCCGAATTTTATAGAGTTTCTACAGTATGCCAAGTATTCTTGGGGCTTCTTGAAAACTAATACATTTATTTGTAGTATAGCGTTAGGTTTACAGAGAAGTTGAGGGTAAAATAGCTTCCTGTGTCCTAACCTGTGCCATAGTTTCTTATACTGCTTACCAGTCTTGTCCACATATGGCCTGGTGGCTGCAGTCTCTCAACCCAATCTGTGCAGTTGCTGGGAATTGTGAAGTCTGTGCTCACAGAATGTTCTTGTTTGTGCAAATGCATTAAAATCTGTGCCACCACTCTGGTGTCCCAGAGCGTAGCTCCTGTCTCTGAAGTCTTCTGAGTATCTGTCATCTCCCAGTTCCTACAGATCTCTTACCCCTAATGCTGACAGTCTCGGGATGTCCCAAAGGTGGGACCCTCTCTGTACTGGATTCTTTCACTTAGCAGCATTCACATGAGATTCCTCTGGGTCATTTCTGGGCTTGATTACTCATTTGTTTTTAGTTTATTTTTCCCCATTCAGAGACACAACCCAGGGCTTTGTTCATATCAAGTCAAATGGTCTACCCCTGACCTACATCTCCCAGCCCTTCACTAGGTGTTTCTAGGAAAGTATCCTACCACTGAGTTCCAAGTCCAGCCTTTACAGTTTTTTGAGTAGAATGTCACTATGTAGCTCAGGCCAGCCTCAAGCTTGCCACCCTCTCCCCTCCTTCTGAGTACTAGGCTTACACCTGGCCTATTCATTTCCTTCTATTGCTGGTATTGGTATATACCACAGTGTTGTGTCCATTTGCCTATGAAGGAACTCTTCCATGTCCAGTTTTGATTCATTATGAATGGGCTCCTCTACAAACAGCTTTTAATGCATTGGCAGCTTAATAATATCAAAGTCACTTGCAGTTCCGTTGATGCAGAGTCCATACTTTGCCAGTCTCTGACCGCCAGAGCACTCCTATTTCCACATCTACACACCAAGGTCCACCAGATGTGCAGCCGAGGTGGGGCCTCCCTGTTAAGCAGAAATGGCCCTGGGGCTACCCTCATCTCCTGCTTTGGTTCCTGGCACACTCACTGTCGCACACACATACACACATGTTCACATACACTTGGCCTCTGTCTGGTCCACTGGTGCTTCTCATATGGCACCTGCTCTGAGAAGTCAAAAGAACAGGGTCAGAATGTGATGGAGGTGACGTGGGTCCCAGTGGGAGCCTCTGCAGCTGAGCATGTGCTTCAAAGCTGGGTGCTCAGTGTCAGTGATACATCAGAGCCCAGGAGCCACCAGTGCCCAGTGATTCCTGACAGCCCCACATCTTCCTCAATGAAGTGTACTTGGACTGTGGTAGTTACTTTTTCTCATTGCTGTGCAGAGCACCTAACAGAAGCAGCTTAAGGCAGGAAGGATTTAGCTAGGCTCACAGCTTCAAGTGATACAGTTTGTCTTGGTAGAGAAGGCATGGTGCTGGGGAGGCCCTACCCATAGTGCTAAGAGTGTGAGATGGCTTCTCCCTACATCTTGGTGGGTCAGGGAAGCAGAGAGTTCAGGATGGAACAGGAATTAGGTATAGCCTTCAAGGTATGGGTCAGAAGGAGAGCCCCTGCCTAGAATCCTCCAGTGAGGGGCTGGGGGTGTGGCTCAGTGGTAGAGCCCCTGCCGAGAATCTCCCAGTGAGGGGCTGGGGGTGTGGCTCAGTGATAGAGCCCCTGCCTAGAATCCCCCAGTGAGGGGCTGGGGCGTGGCTCAGTGGTAGTAGCCTATAACTACCCCATGTCTTAAATGTTCTATAACCTTCCAAGAGAGTGCCACCAGCTGGGGACCAGGTGTTCAAACAGACAAGCTTGTGGGGAGATTTTCACATTCAGAATATAACACAGATGCTGTCACACAGGGTGATGCTGGGCTGGAAGTAGGAAGAGCCCCTCGGTGTGCAAGCTTGATTGTTCTCCAACCTCTCACAGCCCATCAATGGTAAATATTTGGGTAGCAAACACTTGCTGGATATTGTGTGCCAGGCAGTAACTGGGCCAGAGGCTGAGCCCCAGACCCTTCTTTATTTATATCACACTTCCCATGGCTCTGCTCACCAGTTGCTGCCCCCCAAGGCCTTGGAGCAGTGTATGTGCCTGTTTACAGATTCTGTGTGGTGCAGCCCCTCAGTGCCTCTCCATATGGAGCTGCAGGTTCCTTGACTGGCTACCATTCTTACCAGCCCTGTGCTCACGACTCCATGATGACACCAGGCTGGGCATCCGTGGCCATAGCTCCTGACAAAGAGATGTAGACTAGCTAGGTGAAGGCCTGCAGCCAGCTAAGGTATATGGGCACAGGCTGAGATTTGCTCAGGGTTTATCGCTCTCTGATGAAGCTTCCACATTTCCACTGTAGTGTAGACATGACCTTCATAGCTGCCCTGTCTCTGCCTTCCGAAGCAGCCTTGTAAACACACAGAGCAAATTTGCGTGCCTGCCTGCTATGCTCCTCCATCCATCTCATACAGATCAGGCATGATGCTCCAGGTTCCTAGGGAGACATGGTTGCTCACAGAGGAAGCTCTGAAAGTCTTGCTGTCTTAGCCCTAAGTCACCCACCAATGCCCTACAGGAACCTCAGCCTGTGAGGTGTTCCTAGTCCAGTAGGGTGAGGTGCTACAGGACAGACAGTTATGGGGAGAAGCTCCAGTTCTCAGAGATGGCTGCCTTGGCCTGGAGCCCTGTGTGGCCATGGCTCCGCTATTGCATACCTAGGTATCCCTGCCTTCAGCTCTTTGTCATCAATGGAAGGACTGTGAGTGTTGACGGTCAGGCCATGGGCCTAGTGATAAGATTAAAGTAGAGATGACCAGGTAGTGATGGACATGTGTCCTTTGTACTGCTCAGGAGTCAGGAACCAGGGCATCCATCCTAGGGCAGCACGCTGTCAGGCCCACCCACAGCCCCACTTCCTGGATCAGCCTGTATGCTGCCCTCAGCCACCTGCCGCTTATACTTGCCCAGCCTCCACCTGGTGCTCGCACTGGGGGTGTGCACTGGCAGGCCTAGTGTCCTGTGCATCTTCCTCCATCGTGTAGCAGGGCCACAAGCTGTGGAAGGTACTCAGAGAACAAAGGGCCTGAGAAAGGGACAATGCAACCACCCTCAACTTCCTGGTGTGGGCAGAGAGTAGGCCCAGGTTATGGGCACCTACAGGGCCTCTTGAGAATTTGTTAGAGGCCCTTAAGTGTCGTGCACACAGGAGTGATCACTACCACCAGGGGCCAGCTTGAAGGTCCTGCCTCAGACTCAGGCTACCACAGCCAAGCCCTTATCCTCTTCATTGCTGTGGCTTCCACTGTGCCATTCTTCCTCCATCTTCCTGGCTCCCACCATGATCGACCCTTCCCCTGACTGCTGGCTATGGCACCCACTGTAGCCCACCTTCTCCTCACCTGGCTGTGGCTCACCCTAGCCTCAGTTGTTTTGTCTCACAACTGCCTTCCTGAACAACTAGAGTAAGGGACTGAGTGAGGAATCCTGGGGTCAATAGGGAACCTGGGTCTCGTCCCTAGAGAGCAAAGGTCAGGGACACATGGCCTTCTTTAGCTACTGGCTGTCATTGGTGCTGCTGTGGAAGCGGCAGTGGTGGCAGAGTAGAGCTGTCCACCCAGCCAGCATGCCAGCACAACCCAGCATGACAGGTCTCTCACAGCATTCCCTGTGCCCTGGACACCCCAGGCTCACATTCTAGCTAAGCATCCCTGCTTCTGCCAGGTCACCATAGAACTTTCTCAAATGTCACCAGATCTAAAAGAGCATCCTATGCGGCCAGGATTAGAGCAGAGTCAGGAACAGGGTGGGTCATTGGGGGGCGGGGGGGAGTGCCACCCAAAGATGGGAAGGGTTTGTTCATGTCTGATGGGATAAGGAGATAGAGTCTTGGGCATTGCCGGCAGCAGCTGGGACACAGTGGACTGGGACACTGACTGGACTCCACTCTGGAGAGGGTCTCCTTGCTCACCCAGGTATCCTGGAAACTGCCCTCCATGCACATCAGATTAAACTTCCCTCTCTCTCTACACCCCTCCCACCCTCTTTGCATTCATAGGCTCATGGAGACCCTGACTATGCTCTCCTCTTTATTTTGCAGACAATGGGGACTGGGTGACTATCTGATCACTCACAAGAGGCTGTAGGCCAGTTGTTTCCAACCTTCCTAATGCTGAGACCCTTTAATACGTTCTTTGTGTTGTGGTATCCCACTTTACTGCTCTGGATTTACCTGTGTCCAGCTTTGAGAGCTGGGACTTGCAGTCACTGCTTTGGGAGCTGTCCCTCCCTGGGTGCTGAAGCTGGAATCAAAGGTGGTGTCCTGGCTGGTTGAGTGCTATCCCAGGTACAAAGCCCCATGTTGGCCACAGCTCCCATCTCTGGCCCCCTAAAGATGCCGCTGCTAGAAGGGGCACCATCTGAGGAGAGGCTGCCATGAAGTTTGTTCTTTCTCAGAGCTTGCAGCCTTGTATAGATGTCTCTGGGGTAACTCAGCTGCCTTTACTGCTCCACCTTGTACCACATTTGACCTGATCTTCCTGTGTGGACAAGAAAAAGGGCCCTCCAGACCTTGTGTGGGAGCAGTTCAGCCAGAAATAGGGTGACAGGCAGCTTTCCCAACAGGCCCCGGGAGAGACAGAGACTTGGGTAGAGGAGGCAATGCACAGCTCTCCCTCTCCCTCTTTCCCCCTGACAGGCAATCAGGCCCATTCACAGGCTCCTGTTGGCAGAGGCCAGCTTCTGGAGGCTTCCTGTCTGCCGAGATAACAATGAGATCTAGATAGACACTTTAATTTGAATTTGCCTTTTTGGGTCCCCTGAATTTCAAATGGAGTTGTTAAGAATGCACACTGACTTCAAAACCTGCCTCATTCCTTCAGTTGAGTGGCGGAGCTTACCAGGCTCTGGGATCTCAGTGGTGCTGGAGGCAGAGTGCCCTAAGAACCCAGCAGCAGACACACCTACTCTGAGGTGGCGCTAGTGTTCAAGAACAGCTCCACAATGAGGATCACTAGGTCTGTTTGAGGGGCAGCCCTGCCTGGAGCTGGTCCTCAGCCAGCAGCACAGCACACAGAGGCCAGGGAGCTTGGCTGGAGTTGCTCATGTGGGCAAAGAATGAGTTCATGGTGCAGAGAGAGTGCTAAGTTCCCTGTGGCAAGAGGGGTTTGTGGAGAGGTCAGTAGATCTAGGGTGGGGTTGAGTGGCAGCTTCCATACCCGCCCAAACAGTCATCTTCCTCCAAGGTCAACAGCCGTGACCCAAGATGTAACACAGTACGGAGGAACAAACTGGTTTTGGTTGCAGCAGTTTGTGCAAAGGCCCTCGGGTCAAGGAGGCTAAGCATCCTTAGAACTGAATCAAGGCACTTGGGATGAATCCCCCAAGCCCCTTGTGGGTTCATTCCCAAAAACCTTGGGGATCCATTCCAAGGCTTTTAAAGAACGTCACTGGTGCTGAGAAAGGGCTGTGCAAACATCTTAGGTTAGCCTGTGCTCAGATTGCCTTCCCTTAGTTCAGCCATAGCCTCTGTATTCACAAATGCCCTGTAGTTCCAGAGACTGAGGCAGGAGAATTGCTGCAAACTCCAGTCTAGACTGAGCTGCATAGTTCCATGCCAGCCTTAGAGAAAGACCTTGTCTCATAAAAAAAAATAAATAAATAAATTAAAAAAAAAAAAAAAAAAAAAAAGGACAGGGAGCTAGGAAAAAGATAACCCAGTCAAACCTGAGGACCCAAGTTCAGTTCCTAGAACCTATGTTTTATTGCACATGATTCTGTTACCAACAGCAAGGAGGCAGAGGCAGGGAGATCCCTGGGACTCACTAGCCAGCCTTGCCTCTGATGAGAGCCCCAGATCGCAGTAAGAGACCTTATCTGGAGAAACAAAATGGATGGCTCCTGAGGAAAGACATCTGAGGCTTTCTCTGGTCACCACATGCATGTGCACACATGAAGGAGCATGGGAGTCTGTGACTACTAAAGCCAAAAGAGATTGCCGGCTCCCACCCCCCCCCAGAGCTTGAGTTACAGGCCTTGTGAGGCCTCACTTAGGTGCTGGGAGCTGAACTCTGGTCCTCTGGAGAGCAGTAAGCCCTGATGACATCTAAGCTATCTCCCCAGGCCCTGGTAGAACTCTTGTAAAGAGGTGGCCGGTGGGCCAGAGGGCCCTGTGCTGATGGTTTGCAGAGCCTGCTCTGGACTCACAGTATGCGAATTACCAGCCTGGCTCTCTATAAATAGCACAGCAGCACTTAGCAGCCAGAAAGCAGCAGCCGACTGAGTCTCCTCACTCATGTGTAACTTCTGTCATACCTCCATGTTATTAGTCTGCTTTGGAGAGCCCATTATCTCTTAAATCTTTCTTTTCTTCTCTTTTTTTAATCTTCTACATTTAAATGCTTCACAAACATCTTTCAAGTGTGCACACATGCTGACAGTCCTGCACCTCCCTGGGCTGATCTTTGCTGTTCTGCAGGAAGACCTCCTAACTGTTGCTTGTAGGTGGGTCTGCTAGCAGCCCATCCGTTCCCTTTGTCCACAGTGTCTATTTCATCTTCACTTGGACTGGATCTGAGAACTGTGTTGACAGTCTTGGCTTCTTTTAGCTTTTTGACTCCCCCCCCCCCCCTCATTTTCTGACTCATGGGTTCTGATGAGAAATCTGTTCACAACCTCAGCCCAGTCCTTGCACATACTCTGGCTCTTCCTGCAGCTGGCTTTATGGTTTCTTTGTGCTTATCTTGTTTATTGTTAGTCTAGCTCCTTGAGTTTCTGCATTTATAATTGATTGAATTTTGAAGATTTTTAAGCCAAGTGTGGTGGCACAGACCTGTAATCACGGCTATGTGGGAAGCTGAGTCAGAGGAATATAAGGTTGAAGGCCATCTTCAGCTACAGTGAGTTGAGTGCCAGCCTGAGGAACTTAGGAAGTCTCTGTTTCAAAATAAAAAGTAAGAGGCTGGGGAGATGGCTCAGAGATAAAGATGTTTGCCTCCAAGCTAGATGACCTGATTTCTATCCCCAGGACCCACATGATGGAGAGACTTGACTTCCCAAGTTGTGACCTCCACATGTGTACCATGGAGCTTGTGCCAGCCCAGTAAATAAGTCAATAACATCATTTTTAAAAGTAAACGGAGCATGATTCAGTGGTAGACACTTGCCTAAAATTCTCTAGAGAGGAGCTGGGGATGTGACTTAGTAGGACAGCACCTCTGTAGAATCTAACAGCAAGGAGTTGGGGACACAGCTCAGTGATAAAGGGCTTGCCTAGCATGTGTGCAGCCCTGGGATCCATTTCAGCAGTACCAAAGAGTAAGGAGAAGAAATTGGGGGAATTCAAGTATTTTCCACACCCCTCTTAACTCCTCCAGCACCGACTTCAGCTCTGTGCAGTTTTGGTTGCTTGGCGCCCCCCCCCCCCCCGCTGCTGACTCAGCATTCTTCCTATCCGTCTTCATACTTCACTCTCTGTGTTTCTGTGTTATTGTTGAAGGGCCTTACATGGTTAGAGCCAGGCCTGGTGGCACAGGCCTGGAATCCCTGAACTCAGTAGCCTGAGGCAGGGAAATCCCAAGTTCAAGGCCAGCATGGACTACTTAGAAAGTGCTGCTTCAGGACTGGGGAGATAGCTAGCCAGTCACATTCTCCGGGGACTCCAAGAAACTATGCTTCTTAAAAAGCCAGGCATGGTAAAGAGCCCTTGCCATCCTGGTGCTGGGGAACCAGGCAAAAGTTTCCTTGGAGTTCCCTGGCCTGCCAGCCCAGCCTGTGTGGTAAAGACAGGTAGGGTGGCGCACACCTATAATCCCAGCACTTGGGAGGCAGAGGCAGGCAATCTCTTGTAGGCCAGTCTGGTCTACAGAGCCCAGATAGCAAGATGCCTTCAAACTTACCAACCTGGATCTCCGCAGTTAAGATATTGCTCATAAGATTTGAAAGGCAAGCGCTTGTTGGTTTGGTTAGAATTTGCTGGGTGGTTTTGCTTGGTAAGCCCTCTTCTGGGGGTGTCATCGGCTGCTCTTAGTACAGTCTCTGCAGACCCCATGGAGACCAGAGAGCCTGCTCTTGAGTGTCCCATGTAGTACATTTGCCCTCCCCCAAGCTGCTTCCCAGAGAGACTGAGGGAGAAAAGGCTGCACCAAGATGGGAGCTGTAGCAAGCATCTGTAGTGCCATCCCCCACCCCACTCAGGCCCACCCAGGCCCAGCCCTATTGGATGCTGCCCCTCCCTGTGGCCACATTTACCTCCTTAAGGAACCTGCTCCAAGCCACTGTCATGTTGGAGGGAAGGGATTGCTGTCAGAACTTCAGGGAGCACAGTCCAGCCCTTACCTGTTGTGTGTATGCCCATTTGTAGCCCTCGGTATCTATACAGGCAGACACTCCCTGTGTATAAGAACCGCATGGTAGATAGCACAGGGATTGCTGTTAGATCACTTCCGGGACCTTTCCAAAATGTCCTTTTCTTCACTTGGACTCTTGGCCACACTGCCCACTAACCCACACCCTCCCGTCTGGCACGCCTGTTCTCTACACACCTTCTCTTTTCCTCTCTGCACATTTGCTGGAAGGTTCTGAAGGGGGAGCCATCAGTGAGCAGCCCCAGAGGCTAGAGTCAGACCTGCCCATGAGGCTTGCACAGCCCGTCCACCTTCTCTGACCAGTTCTCAGTGACATCTCTAGGCCTGCTGCTGGGAGAACTGTCTCCTGACAGGCAGAGGGACATTTCTTTTTTGGTCAGTTGGCTCTTGCTTCACTCTGAGCTGGGGAATCTGGCGGTGGATGATGGAGACCATGGCTTCTCTGGAGGACCCAGAATGTCAGGGGAGCTGTTTGCCAGTTTGAGTGGGACAAAGGTAGGGCCTCAGCTTGACAGGACACAGCCTGGATCACTGGATGCTGGTGACTGTGGCCTGGCAGCTATACTCAAGTCCAGCCCCAAGGCTGCTGGGGCCTGTCCTCAGTGGCCGCACCACACCCTACCTGCCCTCCACGCCCTGCTGCTTACTGTCCAGTGCTCTCAGGGCCAGGCAGAGGGTCCCAACTGAAGAGTGAGCAAGTGTCATCCCACCAGATGATTTTCCTTCCTGGGTAAATTTCTAGACCACCAGGCAGTCAGTGACAGGCCACTGATACAGGTGACTCCGTCTGTGAGAGCAGCTTGGTACCCTTCTTCTTAAGGGAGATATACTCACCACCACTACCCTCTGTGCCATGCCCTGTGATCCTTGGGGTCCAGGACTTCCATCTCCTCCCGCATCTTCTCAGCCAATACAGCCCTCTGTACGTGCTGTTTGGTGGCCTGACCTTAGCCATACGATGGTGCCATTGTGTGTACACTCCATTGCACACCTTCCCGTGTCCTACAACTTTTGTGCCATGACACCATGCCTTGGCTGCGCAGTGGCCTCCTCTGTTCTGTTCTCCAGCACCATCCTCAGCCAAACCCATTTCCACCCTAAGCTCGCAGTTCTCTGAGCCTTCTCTTCCCCAGCCGCTGTGTGAGCACCAAGCCTAGAGGTCTCTCCCCTCTGTCACACCACTGATGTTCTGACTATCAGGCAAGTGCCACCCTCCTGTGGGTGTTCAGAGGCCAAACCCCAAGGCCAGCCTTACCACCTGAACCACCCAAGTTCCCCTAGCTCCAAACTGAAAGCTCAGCTACCAGCAAGTGTTTGGGACTCATAGTGGGCCCTCCCTACTCCCTGACATGTCTGCCCTGCTGGGCTTTGGGGCCTCCACTGAGGGTACCTGGATGTACCTCCAAGGTTGTAGTTTGTAGCCTCGTTAGCTCTAAAGGACAGCAGAGGTCTCTGAACCATTACCCTGGGGCAGAACAGGGGCTGGGTTCCAATGCAGGTCAGGGACACTGCAGATGTCAACCAGAGCCAGCCTTCCTTCCTTCCTTCCTTCCTTCCTTCCTTCCTTCCTTCCTTTCTTCCTTGGAAACTCTTCCAGAGGGAGAAGTAGCTTAATGCTGCTACATCTGGGCCCTAGTGGCACCCAGGCCATTACAGACCTTAAAGCCAAGGCACTTCAAAGACAGCCGGATTTGTAACATCAGGAGTGCTGTTACTGGGGGTTCCAAACTCTTTACCAATGGATTGTGACCCTCTCCTAACTGGTGTGAACCAAAGACAGGTGTCCAGGTGGGCCTCAAGCTCTGATGCCAGAACCTATGCCCTGTGCTGTATGTGAGGGCTGAGCCATGTGGCTCTTCTCAAGGTCATAAGCCAGTTGCATGCCAGATATCACCTGGGCCAGGCGTTAGTGACAGTCAAGCACAGCCTGCAGAGGCCTCCCTGGTCAGAGTTTTGTTTTCTGGCTTAGTGTATAAGGTTTGCCACATTCCGTCATCCTGAGGTCAGACCTGTTAGTCAGGCTGGGTCTCCAACACTTCACAGGCCAAGTGTGGCAGAGGAATGAGAAGCGGGCACTTTGTCCCGCCCACTGTGGTTATCAGCATGGGCCTGCAGGTATCCCACCCTGCACAAACAGAGACTGGCAGCCTATCCATGCAGAGGCCAAGGTAAGAGCAGAACTTGGGCTCCCAGCTCCCCTCAGCAACTGTGATCGGTGATGGTGCTAATTGATGATTGTAACTCATTACAGGCTCGCCGTAATTCAATTACCCATCGGTGCCTAGGAGATTAATGGCATGGCCAGGTTATGGCATAATTGCATTTAGTCTTAACTCACATTCCAGTGTTTTGTTAAAGTCTCAGTAATGGTGGGATCCGGGGGAAGGGAGAGCTCTGTGACCCTTGTGACCCAGGCTTATCCCAGAGGTGCCCATTCCTAGTCTGGGGCTCTCCGGAAACAAGGAAATTTAAGGCTGACCCTGCCCTCCAGAGACAAGGGGTGAATTGGTGAGGAGCCAAAAGCATGTGCCAAGGGGACATCGACCTGCTTTTACCCGGCTGCTGCTGTCAGGGCCTGATCTGCCTGTCAGATTGTATGCCATATGGACTCGCACAAACCAAGCTGAAGAGCTTTCCCCTGTGCTGTACAGCACTTGAGGTGCTCAGTCATTTTCTCAGGGGTTTTCCACACATGGCCATGGGTCAGCAACAATGGTCCCCTTGCTGGCCTGAGTGCCACTGATTCATCGTGGTGACTCCTGAGTGTTCTGGGGCCTTCCCTTTGCAGGGTCCAGGAAACCAGTGGAGTCATTGTGGGGTGTGAGGCTATCAGGTATGCTGGGGTGGAAACTCAGTGTATGGAATATCAAATGTTGCTAAGGGACCACCAAGCTTCATATCTCATGTGTTGGAGCTTTGCCGTGCAGGTATGCAGTGTGCCAGAGGGTCAATGTGCAGAATACCAAATGTGCTGGGGAGCCACACCATTTACTATCTATCTATCTTGTGTGTCAGCAGCACTACGCAAGGTATCTGCTGTACTTGAAGGTCTTCTGTGTGCTGCATCAAATATGCCAGGGTCACTGTGTAGGGTGTCAGGTGGGCTAGGGGTCATCATACAGATTAACAGGGGCACAAGGAGTTATCATGCTAAGTATCCAGCGAGTTGCTGATCCAGTATCTGGCAGGTTGAGGGGTACTGTGTAGAATTTGGTCTTTGGGGACATCACTGTTCAAATGTGTGGGGTCTGAGTCACTGTAGCAGATTTTCTGGAAGCCAATGCTGCCAGCTTAGTGGCCAAAGCTATTTGGGCCTTGGTAAAGCTGGTGGGCAGGCCAGGGAGCCACTCTGCTCGGCAGGAAAGGACAGCTTGAAACAGACGACTGAACTCAGTTTCCATGTCACCTACCTACTGTTGCCACCTCAGAAGGCGTGGGCAGTCCCTACAGAGTGCTGGCTGGCTCCCAGTCATAGACTGTAGACACCGCAGTGTGAGATCTGCCTTCCTCTCCCTCCTTGGAGCTGTGGAAAAGTGCTGGTCAGCTGTGCTTTTGCCAGCCTGGTGGTCAGCACTGTTGGAAGCTTTTCTGAGCTTAGCTAGGAGACACACAGCCCTGCCATACTGAGGCATCACCTCTGTGTCTGTCTCTGCCTCCTAGGAAGAGTGCTGCCGTGCATAGACAAGCCAGTCCTCCCTGTGGTGGCCCTGCCCTATGAGGGCCAAAGTGGCCCAAAGCAGAGGCCTGGACATACTCCAAGTGGTTCTTACCATGAGCGGATTTGTCTGTCACACACTTGAAGTCAAGAGCATGAGAGCCTTGGGTGATCTGACAAGGGCCATGTTGGCTCTGCACTTTGTCAGGTGAGCAGCAGGACTTGGCAGCTGGCTTTGAAGAAGCTTTGAGGGGTGCAAGTAGAAAGTGTGGCTGCTGGGAGGGCTACTTGAATCCAGTGACTCAAGGACTCCTGGGAAAGAGGTATGCAGGACAAGGACCTTTTGGGCTCAGTATGGCATGTGTGTACATGTGACCTTCCAGGACCCTCCAGCTGGTACTAGACTTGCTTCTGGAGCTGTCACTGAGTCCCAGCCCCTGGCTACTTCAGCATTCAGCAGTGCAGAAACTGGCTAAGAGTGTGGGTTCTCAGAAATCCTGGCCCTGCACATGTGCTGTGCTGACTCTAGGCAGGGCCTCCGCTGCCACAGGTAGTGCTGAAGAAAAGGATCACAGTGCTGGGGTACCAGCAGCCTTGCTGTCCTGGCCATGTTCCTCTTCCTGTGTTCCTAGTAGATCCGAGGGTCAGGTTCAGAAGTCATGGCATGGCATAGTGCTGGAAGGTCCGGGAGCCTAGCAAAGCTCCGGAGCTTAGGCAAATGAGTTGCTTTTCTGAGATGGAGCCATGCTAATTCAGAATCTCCAATTCAGGCTGTTTGCCACAAAGTGGGTCCCCACCCTTCCTCCCTGTGACCTTGGGCAAACTGTCTACTTCCTTGGGAATGCTGTGGTGTCAGATATACCCATGTATAAGAAGTGCCAGGGCTGCCAGGCAGTGGTGGCACACACCTTTAATACCAGCACTTGGGAGGCAGAGGCAGGCGGATTTCTGAGTTCCAGGCCAGCCTGGTCTACAGAGTGAGTTCCAGGACAGCCAGGGCTATACAGAGAAACCCTGTCTCAAAAAACCAAAAAAAAAAAAAAAGAAAAGAAAAGAAATGCCAAGGCACACTTTGGTGTGAGCTGTATGACATGTCCCATCCAAGGCCCAGGACATAGCAGTGACTGAATTCAGAAGGATGGCAGTGGAATTCACAGCTTCCTTCCTCCATGCTGGGAGCAGGTGTGACAGAAGCAGGAAGGATGGGACGGAGAATTTGCTAGAGCTCGGTGTCTCTCCTCATTATAGGGGGTGGGGGAGAGGTGAGCAAGGACGATGCTTTAATTGTGTGATTCTGATCTGGGCAGAGACTCTTAAATGCTTTGTAATCTATTTTTAATAAGTCATTCAAACAAGCCCAGCTCCAGTTAAGTCCAGAGCTGATAGCCTGCCATGCCCACCCCACCCGATCCCTTTGAAGAGAGACTGTCCTTCACTTCCCCTTCCCTCACAGCCTGTCTTGCAGTCTCACAGAAACCTTGGTCAAAGGAGAGAAACAATGGACTTGCGGCTGTTTCTTTGCCTGCCTTTGGGAAGCTTGGACTGGCCGAGGTGTATAGAATGCAAACATGGCCTGCTGATAGAATGTCTACCAAGACATGTCTGAGATGGGCAGGGTACACTGGCATGGGCTGTGGCCATCCCCAAATATGTCATCCAGTCTCAGCCCTATTCTCTGAGTGCCTCCATGAGGGACTAGCTGCCTACTTCACTCTCTACTGAAGGACAAATGGACAGGCTCCCAGAGCTATCCTAGGGGCTGCCAGGAACACAGATGTGGCTGCTGGCTTTTTCCTCCCATGCCCCACTCCCTGTTCTAGGTGGGAACCTACTGACCTCTGTGACTCCAGGCACAATGCCCATCACCCCCCCAACCCCCTCTACTGGCCTTCAGTCCCAGGAGATTCTGGGAGCCTCATGCTGGGGCCAACTGCATTATATGTCCCTGGCTCATAGCCTGGCCGTGCCAGTCTGCCAGAAGAGGTAGCTCAGGACATTGCTGTGGACAGCCATCCCACTTTCCCCTTCTAACCCTGGCTTCACTAAGACTCCTGGCGTCCACACTTCAACTGTTGTGGTGAACCTTAGCCTCAGCCCAGTCCTCTCACTGATGGGCCAAGTGCTTCACTGCCCCACTCTGTAGCCCGGAACACAGGCAACATGGGCAGTGGGACCTCAGGAAGACCATGCTGGTTTGGAAGGTCTCTCTTCCCATAGCTTCAGCTCTTTGTGTGGTGAATGGAGGCCTAGGATGGCAAGAAAGAGGTTGCATTTAGTTGGGCCACACGTGCATGGTGTCCAATATGGTGCCAGTTCTATAAGGTCTGGTCATAATGCTCCCACCATCTGTCAGTATGCCCTCACTCCACAGTTCAGCCATTCCTGGCTGGACAGACATCCCTACCTCTCCTCACCTGTTGCTTGACCTCCTCACCAGAGACTCCTGTGGTGCTGTCTCATGAAGGGCCTCAGAGGATGCCTGTTAGCCCATGCAATAACTCCAACCACTTTCCACAGCATGGTGTCTGCTGCTCTTCACCCCTTCCCTCACTCAGCTCTCTATTGGTTGTTGAGCAAGGTACAGGCTCAGCCAGCGGTGGATCTCGGAAGAGTTCTAAGGGATCACTTTACCAGCCAAAGGTGGCAGCAGTGGAGGCTGGGAAGCAGGAGGATCAGTTCAAGCTGTATGAAACCCTGTTTCGAAAAGACAAGAGTTGAGGCTGAGGAGATCGCCTTGTATTCGTTGTGCAAGCATGAAGGCCTGAGTTCAATCCCCAGCCACCTCAGAAAAGCTGGGCTCTGAGGTGATTGTGTGTAATGATATCCAGAGTCGGGTGATAGGAGTCAGAGACCAACAGATCCCTGTAGCTTGCTGGCTTGCCAGTCTAGCTGAACCAGTGAGCTTTGGAGTCAGTAAAAACACCTGACATCAAGCCCAGTATGGCGGTGCATGCCTTTAATCCCAGCACTCAGACAGCATATGAATTTCTTTGAGCTCCAGGCTGGTGTATACAGTGGGGTCCAGGACAGCCAGGGCTACATAGTGAGACCCGGTCTCAAACAAACAACCTACAAGCAAACACCACAAATAGGCTTCCAGCTTCCCAGCTCGGAGCAATGGCCACACAAACACACATCAGTCCTTTTAAGAGGAAAAGAGTCATTTAGCACTTCCAGTGCAGGTTCCAAGAGGGCTGGACTGGCCCACTGCTCGTCCTTGTCTCGGGACCTAGGGACCTGCTGCCCCTGAGTTCAACTGTCTGGCCTCAGCATGTACCTCGGTACACCATCCTACCCTGGGTGCCTGATTCCAGCATGCCCCCAGGCATCTATCCACCCAGCACCTGCCTGAGCATCTGCCCTCCTATCCTGGGCTACTGTTTCCCAGCATGCACCCAACACTGGTATCTTCTCTTGCTCCAGGGGCCTAGCTCCCAGCATGTACCTGGGCTCAGCTGTCTGTCCTTCCACTCTGAGCACTTGGCTCTCCAGCTATAGTCTGAGTGCCTAGCATGGCTCCTCCTTATGGTCCCCAAGAGCTTATCTTAGAGAGTACACATAGCCAGCTGAATTCCCAGCCCAGGCCAGTGCCGCCTTTGAATGGCATAGAAGGAGGCACTGCCTGCTTGTACCAGTCTGACTAGGATGGGGCTTGTTACACTGGACTTTGACAGCATCCCAGGGCACCAGCAGCCCTTGTCTGTAGAAAGCAGGGAACCTCCATGCACAGAAACACAAGGCTCTGAACCTAACAGAGATAGGGAAAAGCCAGGCCACTGTGATAGCCTATAGGCAGGAAGGCTGGCTGAGAGCTGAGAAAAAGAGCAGTCACTCCGTAGCTCACAATGGCCAGTCTCTGGTTCTCTGCATTCCAGTCTCCAAGGCAGCCTGTTCTGATTAGCTGTACAAACTTAATTAGTTCACATCCAAGTTTGTGGAAGGCATCCCTCAAGGGAGCTGTGTGAACAGCCTCCGGTTACCAAGAAGACCAGATTCCATGCCAAGGTGGCGGTATTAATATTGAACACAGCCTGCTCAGGTTGCCAGCCTTCCCCAGCGAAGTCTCATCTTCCCCATGGCTTCTTGAATGTGCTACCCTTGTAAATAACATTAAAGCAATTTCTTCCAAGATGTCAGGAAAAGAGAAGGGGTGGGCGAGGTATCCAAAACACCCTATCTAACCCTGTGAGGTGAGCACCAGCTCAAGGGACACTTCACCCTTGCCAAGAGCCCCAGATAGGGCCAGGTCACCAGCACTGAGTGGGGCTGGCCTCACCCACTCTTGAGCCTACAACATGGGGTGGGCTTGGCTGGGTGAATGCCCATCAGTTTTCCAGGTCCCCTCCAGCCAGTATGTCTGATGGTCTAGGAAGCACTTCCGCTCCTAACAATTGCCCAGCTGCCCACGCATTTTGAGGGTGTTTCAGATTCACCCTTTAGAGACTCTCCCAGCAGGGGTTGGGGTGTTCAGAAACTCGAAGCAATTTGGATAATGACATATCCTGTTCCATAGCTTTGCCCAATCAAAGGGAATGGCCAGGCCTTTGATCTTCAGTTCCCTGGAGCACTGAAAAGATAGACAGTCACCCCCTGAACTGCCCCCCAGGCCCTACCCAGAACAGGGCCCCAGCCTAACTCTGGGGGAGAACGTACCCCCTACTCAGAAGAGTGACTCCTGCTTGCACTCTTCCAGAGGTGCCATCCCCAGACTCCCTCCAGGGGGAGCACCTACCCTGTCTGCTCACTCCACCCCAGCTCTCCTTCCGGGGAGCACATTGGCCCCATCATGGGTCTCCTACGTTTGTCCTGTTCACTTCACCCCAGGCCTCCCTCCAGGGAGGGCACCGCCATGTTCACTTCACCCAACCCCACCCCAGTCCCCCAGACCTCCTGCCCTGCTGACTCCCAAACCGACAGCCGCTCCTCATGGCATACTCCTTGCTGACTGGTTTCTCACTCGGGTTTCCTCCAAGCTTTCTTCAATGGCTTCCAAATGCCTAGAGCAGCTAGTGTCAGTGCACAGCTGGTGAGCTCTCCAGGGGTGTCAGAACCCCTGCCAAAGAGGACAAATGTAGGCCTCAGGGAGATGACATCTCTCCAAGCCTGGGGCTCCTTGTTCTGAACTCAGCTAGCTATAGTAGACACCAGAGACTGCCTGCATCTCTGGCTCAGTGCCCTCCAGCTTCCTGTAGGGTTGGCCATCCAACAGGCCATATGTGGGAAGCTTGTTGCAGACCCTGCCCAGGCTGGGCTCCCTGCTCATCTCAGAGGCTTATAGGTAGGAAGACCTCTCATGGGCCTGCCACTGGCCACATAGTCTGCCCCAGGCTCATGCTGCCTGCTGCCTCTGCCTCAGCGAATCTGTAATGGGCTCTCCATGGACCCTTGATTGGTTCTTAACTAGGTCCCCAGCCCATATCTTCCTCCGTCCCTTCTCTGCCCGATTAGTCACATCAGGCACCTGCCTCTGGGCCTTTGCTGGAGCCCCCTCAGTTGGTGCTGCCTTTTCATGAAGCCCCTGGGTCTGGACACAAAACAGGCTAGTGGTCTAAGTGTGTCCCCCTCCACATTCCCGGCTCCATGCCAAAACTGTCCGACAATCAATGCCTCCTGGCCTAGGCCTCTCCTCTCCCCCCACCCCATTCCCATTTATTACCTCAGGTCAGCAGGCAGAGTTTCCCTGTTTCTGTTTAATTTATTCCATAATTACCCCTGTTGACAGCAGACAGTACTTACTCCTTTTTACAATAGAGATGCAAGGTTATTTTATGTGACGTTTATTTATGTTAATGAGATGTGCTGAGTACATACAGCCTGCAGCTGTTGTCAGTCCACCGGTGGACTGACCTGCTTCCTAGTCAGGCTAGTCACCATTCACACGGGGCTCCTCCCTGCACGCTGGCTCCTCCCAGCACACCTGGCTTCTTCACTGTGCTGGGAAGCAAGTTGCACTGCCCAAGTGCATCCCTGACCCAAGTCCTCAGGCCCTTGTTCTGGGCCCCTGGCAGACTTCTAATGGGGGCAAGATGGAAATTGAAGGCTGAGGGGAAGGGTCAGCAGTGGGCCTCTAGGCTAGGACTTCTAAACTCCCTCTGTCACTCTCCTTTTCAACTCCGCAAACTTAAGCAAACCCAGGTATATAGGTATGTAAGATAGGTACACAAACCATTGTTTATAATAAATCATAAAAGAAATTTACTTGAAAAACTCTTTGTTCTACACATAATTTTTACCACCTATTAAAGCAGAAGCAAATTTATAGACTAGTAGATGGGTTTGTCTGTTTAGTGGGTATGGGTGCACACTGGTATACCTAGAGGCCAGAGGACAGTCCTGGTGACATTCCTCAGGCACCTCATACTTTCTGTCTGAGTGGGACTGGATCTCTCATTGGTCCGAAACATCACCAAGTAGGTCACCTGTCCACAGAGCCATCCACCTGTGTCTGCCTTCCGTCTTACCGTAATGGGATTACAAGTGAGTGTTCCTGAACCCAGCTTTTCTCATAGATTCTAGGGATTGAACTCAAACACTCGCTTATGAGACAGACACTTTACTAAGCCAGTCCCCATTCCTCTTGTTCTTGTTTTACATTGTTTCAATGTCTGCTGCTCTGGGATGGGGATCACCTTCAACATTTGATTTTATATTGTCAATGCTAAGAACTCCGTTTCACGTAAATATGCCATACAAAGTGGCAGATGCATGTTTAGGCCCATTTCAGAAATTGGTGGGAATTCTGCCCTAATCAAAAACCAAAGTTTTGAAAAATTGAACAGTTTTGAAACCTGAGTCAGCAGCTCTAAGAGCAATTTTTAAAACTTCAGTACAGTGCAAAGATATGCTAATTTGATACTTCCATTGCTGAGGACTGGCAGTAAGAAAATATAGGAAAGCCTTTGCATTCCACAACTAAACCATTATGTTTCAAGAAGGGCAGAAGACATTGTATGTGAGGTCAGACTGCAGTTCACAGCTGCAGTGGTCCTGAATCTTAGGCAGAGTGTTGGAGGCAGCACTCATTGGTGGTGATGTGGCATAACACCTATGCAGTGCACAACCAAGGCTGCAGTGGTGCTGCGGGATGTAGCACAGGGGAGCGCTGTTGGGGACAGCGCTTACTCATCCATCACTTGCTGGTTTGAATTATTTCTCAGTCGTGGGGCCAGCACAAGCCTTCTACTGTTCCCATACTGTTTTGTGGCCTCAACATCCAATTACATAGTCTCATCTGAGATGGTGGTCCACAGCTGAAGAAGCTGGCTTCTAGGCAGGGCTTCTCCTGCCTCCCGGGAGATACTTGGCAGGTCTGGAGACCTTCATGGAGACTACTGGGGCAGAGTTGGTTGCTTCTAATGCGTTGAGGTCAGAGGTATTGCAATGTATCAAGGATTTCCCCATCCAGTAATAAATGGCTTGCTGTACAGTGGAGCTTAGGGCCTGTTCTTGGGGTAGCCTGGTCACTACTAAGACCTGGGCACTATGCCCTCTAGAGACCATGGAGGGCTTTATGGATGAATGGACTCAATCTGTTTGCATGCCCCATGTCTCTACCTAAGAAGACTGCTGTCTTGGTGCCATCAGACCAAGAGTGATCACATCAACAGATGGCATGGTCTTGTAAGAAGCTGACCAGCCCATGTCTTTCTTTATTCTCAGTCTAGCTTCAGTCTCAGTCAGTAGGCACATGCTCAGAGAGGTAGAGCCATCAGCTAGGGCCTCCATGAAGAGAGCAGACCCAAGCTGGAGTCCAGTGCCTGGCCCCTATGCTGCCGTCAGTGGCCTCTCCTCACTGCTTGTTGCTTTCCAACCCTCCTTGGTGCTCTACTGAACAGGCTAGGCTGCCTCCTGCATCCCCCACACTCGGCCCCACATGACTCCTGGGCACGGTGCACCTCGCCATTGTCCCATTTTACAGCAGAGAGCAGCATGAGGCAGGCAGCATGGCATTTCTGTCCCCGAGCCAGGGCAACCCTGCAGCTGTTTGTTGCGCTTCCACCTAACGAGCCTTCTGTGTATTCTCTGCCTTGTCTTCAGGTCCTTGCAAAGCCCCTGGACTGTGGCTGGTGTTCCCTGGGAGGGGCTGCCCTGCCAGGTTCTACTTCAGCTCAGCAGCAGCTGTCCCATGCCCTTTGTGACTGATATCCTCACTTTGGCATAAGGGCAACAGAGTCCCCAGGTCCAGGTTCATCTCCAGCACCTATAGAAGCAAGTCCTGCCCCAAAGTCAATGGCGCTCCAGCCAGGTAGCCACCACCTCTACTAGTTCATGCAGGTACTAAATGCCTGCCTGTGGCCTGTGTGTTTCCGCCAACCCTGGAGACTGTGTGCCAGGCTGTGTCTTTCCTCTGACTGATCCTGCTACTGCAGGCTGTGTAAACAGGGGGGCCATGGGAGTAGGCTACTTGCTGCCATGTGTCTCTGGCCTGTCAGTGTTAATCAACTGAAGCCTCCAACCAAGGCCTCCTAGACTCCTCCCAGTAGCCTGTACTACCCACATGCCATGCGACAGGGCACATGGTCCTTTTCATGATGAGGTCAGTTGAGCATCTACAGGAGTTGGGCTACATCTGGGAAGCAGGCCCAGCATACTATTTGCACCATACAGTATGCCGCACAGAAGACAGATTGGGTTCCCCATGGTCTTGTGGGCTCAAAGCCGATACTGTCATCCTTGGCCTCCCTTCTTGTTCTGCCTAGCCCTTATGGGCAAGACACAGCTTACCTTACTTGCAGGCAGTTTCCCTCGGCAACAAGCTTTAGACCCACCTGCAGCTCCTCTTGGTGACACCAGCATCCCCCCCCCCCCCCCCCCCATGAAGGAGAGGCAGAGGACTTGGCAGCACATTAGTGCTATGCATGGCTTCAGCAACACCTGTTACCTGAGAAGCCAAGAAATGGTCAGGTGACATGGCCCAGGGAGCAAAGCCAGCCCTACAGTGGAGCCAGCATGGGTTCCTTGGGCTTGGTCCAGCCCACACACAGACGCCTCTGTTCTCATATATGCATTCCTGTAGGAAGAGCACAGAGACCCAGGGTACCGCCCTAGAGGTGCCGTTGAGTTGATGACATTAACACAGAGACATGTACGTCTGTGGGGGTGGTGCCCTGGTACGGACATGCTGTGGGGTGAGAAGGAGCCATTTGGGAAGAGCTCAGGGAGAACATTCTAAAAAGTTCTAGTGGCTGCCAGAAGGCCATGGTGGGCAGGAGTGGACCCTGGCTATGGATATGTGTGCTGGGTATCCACTGCTTATCAGCTCTGTTTCCCCAGGCCTTGGTGTTTGACTGCTTACTCTGGGGGATCAGGGTTATCTGGCCTCGTTTCTTTAGTACTTTAGGGTACAAGAGGAATGGACATGGAAGACTTGTGCTCCAGCAGTTAGTGCACCTCCGCAACCCTGGCTTGGGGTAACTTCTGCAGA
>JADRCH010000139.1:2794427-2846971 GCA_019843965.1 Rhynchomys soricoides
TCTCTTCCACAGCTTTAGTCCAATTAAGTTACTAAACAAACAATAAAAACAGAAGCATAAAATGCCAACACTAACAACTCTCCAAGGAAAATCTCAGAATCTACATCCACTCTGGGACAATTGTCCATTTTCAATACAAAATTATACAACAGGCAAAATCAGAAAGAATGACCCTTACCGAGAAAACAAACTAACAAACAAAGAGTAAAGAGAAGCCACCATGGAAAGTCCCCATAGGTCAGGTATGGAAGAAAACCACTCCAAGACGGTTAATATAGTAATTAATTGGTTCAAAAAACCAAAATTGTTTAAAGAATTCAATAAAAGTATAAAAATAAGTAAAACTGTGCAACCTCTGGGTCAGTCATGGTGGTGTACATCAGTAAACCTAGCACTCGGGAGGCAGAGTCAGGCAAATCTCTCTAAGTTCAAGGCTAGCCTGGTTTATGCAGCAAACTCCAGAACAGAATATAGAGAGACCCTGCCTCAAAATAACAACAAAAAGTATGCAATCTCAAAGCAAAATTATTTTAAGATTTATTTCATTTTATTTATGTTATGTGTGTGGAAGTATGGGTGCAGTGCCCACAGTGGCCAGAAGGGGGCGTCAGAATCCTTCCAGTTGGAGTAACAGGTATCTGTGAGCCACTTGATGTGAGTGCTGGGAACTCTGGTCGGCTGGAGGATCCTCAAGAGCTCTTACCTTTTGAGTCATCTCTTCAGCCATATAGAAATAATTTTTTAAAGTGATCATTTTTAAGCTGGGCCTAGTGGCATTTGGGAGGCAGGGACAGGTGGATCTCTGTGAGTTTGAGGCCAGTTGGGTCTACTTAGAGAGTTTCACGACAGCCAGGGCTACATAGAACAGTCCTATCATAAAAGGAGGAGGAGAAGGAGGAGGGGGGAGAGGAAGAAGAGGAGGAGGAGGAGGAGGGGGAGGAGGGTGAGGAAGAGGAGAAGGAAGAAGAGGAGGAGAAAGAGGAGGGGTGGAGAGGAGGAGGAAGAAGAGGAGGAGGAGGAAGGGGAGGAGGGGGGAGAGGAAGAAGAGGAGGAGGAGGGGGAGGGAGAGGAGGAGAAGAAGGAAGAAGAGGAGGAGAAAGAGGAGGGGTGGAAGAGGAGGAGGAAGAAGAGGAGGAGGAGGAAGAGGAGGATGAAAACTCCATTGACTAAGAATCAATAAAAGTAAAATATATCGCCCAAAGACATTTCCCTAATACAAAAGGAGGCAGCAAACAACAGCAAAAAGACACGAGACACAGAAAAACAACTGTGTAAATAGAAACTTCACAAAATAAAAATTACTATAAATGGGCCAAACAGTCCAAATAAAAGGCAGAGACTATCCGGTTGGGTTTTAGAAATAAGAGCCAAACATAACGTATACTGTGTAAAAGATATAAATGCAAATATCCAGGGCAGAGCTGCAGCTCAGTGGATGAGCACGTGCTTAGGTTCCAATCCACTGTATCCCCAAAGCAAAACAAACTAGTGCATTTGGGGTGAAGAGGAACACAGACTGGAAGACATCATCACCAACCTGGCTGAGTGATGTCTCCGGAGCACTCTACCCAGGCAGAGGGCAGTGCATTCTTTCAAATGCACATGGGAATGTGAAGAGACATTACAAACAGCTTTATGATGAAAGCATCAACAATTTCAATGAAGTGGACAGATGCCTCTAGACAGGCACAAGTCACAAGAACAGATATGACAAGCAACAGAAAATCTGAATATACTCAGATCAAGACCCAAAGAGGCAGGCCCTGGTGGCTTTAGTAGTAAATTCTGCCTAATAGCTAAAGAGATGAAATAAAATCTTCAGGAACTTTACAGGAAAGAAAATTAGTCAGGCAGTGGTGGTGCCTAATTAATTAAGGCATAATTAATTAAATGCCTTTAATTAATCCCAGCAATTGGGAGGCAGAGGCAGGTGGATTTCTGAGTTCGAGACCAGCCTGGTCTACAGAGTGAGTTCTAGGACAGCCAGGGCTACACAGAGAAACCTTGTCTCGAAAAAAAGAAAGAAAGAAAGAAAATTAGCTGGATGTAGCTGTGTACTCTGGTGATCTCAGCACTCAAAGACTCAAGTAGGAGGATTATAAGTTCAAGGTTAGCCTAGGCTACATATCAAGACCCTGTTCAAACAAAACAAAAACCGAGGCTATAACTCAAGGGGTAGAATCTTCCCACAGGGCTTTGTAGGGAGGGAGAGAAGCACAGAGACACGGGCACAGAGACAAATTCGAGAGACTGATTATTTTTCCTGGCACTGAAAGTAAAAACATCCCAGTAGAGCATAGATAAGCTTCTTTGTCTGATGAACATTGATGCAAAGTCCTCAACAAAATATTAGCAAGTCAAACCAGCAGTATAAAATAATACATAAAAAGGAGAAAGCACCGGCTCACCTTGGCAAATGCAGACAAAGTAGTTGACATTATCATTATGGAAAAAGTTGCCCATAGGTATCAATGTTAGGAAAATTTTAAACCCTAAAAAAATAATACAATTCCACATCTGACTTCATCCTGAACAGTGAAGACAAAACACCTTTCTCTACAATCACAAAGCATCTGTGCTGACTCTAGAGATGCCAGCCAAAACAATAAGGCAGGAAAAAGAAACGCGAGGTGCACAGCTTAAAAAGGAAGGTGTTAATCCCTCCTTGTTTTCAGATAGCATGATCTTGTATGCATCTACTAATGTCTGCTAGAACTGATCGATCAACGGTCACAGTTAAAGGATCAACACATAAAAATTTGGCTTGCGGGAAATATCTCCACTGGTAAATTGCTTGACATTTGATTCCCAGAACGCTACAATTTTAAAAATCTGGATGTCTGGCTGAAGACATGGCTCAGTGGTTAAGAGTGGCTCCTCTTGCAGAGGGCCCAGGTTCAGTTCCCAGCACCCATAGTGCGGCTCACAACCATTTGTAACTCCAGTTCCAGGGGGAATCTGACGCCCTTTTCTGGATTTCATGGGTTCTGCATACACATAGTGCACACATACACACCGGCAAAATATTCAAATACATAAAATAAAAAAAAATCTTTAAAAATAAATAAATCTGGATATGGTAGTGCTTGCTTGTAATTCCAGCACTGAGGAGGCAGAAATAGGTGAATTCTGGGGCTTGATGACCAGCCAGCCTAGCTGACTCAGTGAGTTTCAAGCCAATATGTCAGAGACCCTATCGCTAAAGAAAAAAGTAGCTAGATCTTGAGGAATGACACCAAGGGGTCTTCCTCTGGCCTCCACATACATGGACACACACTTAACAGCTGCACACACAAGACCTACATTTTGTGCATAACTCGCTGGTCTTTCTCTGTACTAACAGTAAACATTGCAAAAGTGAAATTAAAAAATAATTCCACTTGCAATAGCTTATTCTAGAAAATCAAAATACTTATGATGAATTTCTCTAAAGACATTCAGTTAGGTTGGGGTTGGGGTGCACACGTGGGAAAGGGAAACAGAAGGACCCTGAGTTTGAGGCTAGCCTGGGCTACATTGTAAGTTAGAATCTGAAAAACATTCAGCTCACAACGGTTACACACAGAAGATGACAAGTGCTTGGAGACATTAAAGACCCAAAAGAAGAGAAATGACATCCTAATGTGTGGACTCAAAGGCAGAGATCCTAAATTAATCTATTGGTTAAGCCCAGGCCACTCAGACTCCCACCAGGCACATACGTAGACACTGACAGGCTGGTCCTAACATTGACATGGAATGTCAAGAGCCAGAATGAGTTGGAAGAGAAAAACAATCTGAGAGGCATCTTATAATTCTTCATAAAACTTTGTTGCAGAGTCCCAGGAATGCAGAGTGTCCCATCCAAAGAGACATCAGGGCCGGCGAGATGGCTCAGTAGGTGAAGGAGCTTGCTGTTAAGCCCCAAGATCTGAGTCCAATCCTGGAATTCATGGAGGAAGGGAAGAACCTCACAAAGTCCATCCCCTGACCTCCACATGCATGCATGCCATGGAGCGCACATACAAGCACACTAATAATAAATATAATATTTTTCTTCAAAGAAGAAATTGACATCAGGTGGAGCAGAAGCACGAGCTCCCCAAAAAAATCAGCTACATTTATGGCCTCAAGAAAATATAAAGCAGAGGAGAGTCTTTAACACACACACACACACACACCACACTATGAACTTCTCTATCATAAGTAGACATTAACTTCAGATGTCTGATAAATCTAAGTAGCAGAGCCCAAACTCTACAACTCCCCTGGGGGAAATGAAGGAAAGTCTTGTGACCTTGGACTAAGCAAAGAAAGCAATGACACAAGATTCATGAAAGAAAAGAAAACTGAATAAAGTAGACATGGTGGCGGCAAAAACCTGCTTATAAAAGATTATAGGAAGAAAATGGGGCTGGAACTGGGGCTCTGTGATTAGAGAGCTTTTCCAGTCCAGAGTGCATGAAGCAAGCCCTGGCTTCCTACCCCAGCCCAGAATAACCCCTGATGTGGTGGCACACATCTGTCATTCCAGCACTCAGGAGTGGAGGCAGGGGGATCCGAAGGTCAAAGTCATCCTCAGCTATGTAGCAAGTTTGAGGCCAACCTGGACTACATGAGACCCTTTCTCAAGGAGAGAGAGAGAGAGAAAGAGAGAGAGAGAGAATATCAAGATACAGTATTTACCATTTCTTACAAAAAGACTCATGTTGGAATATGCACAGAACTCTCTCACAGTACATTTGAATAATTTTGAAAGCTAATAATGAGACAAACCCATTAAAAATGGGCAAAGATTTGAATAGACATTTTATCACAGAAGAAACGTGGGTGCCTAAGAGCATACAAAAAGACGTTCAATGTCTCTGGTCAATCTGGAAACTGCAAATTGGACCCAGCGCCAGAGAGTACCACACTCTGGCTCCGGTATCAGTAATAAAAAAAATCACGAGCAGTATCTTAAGGGGTACCGGAGTCCATGGCAGAGCCGACCCTCAAGGGTTGCTGATGGGGATGCAAACTGGTCCAGCCGATTTGGAAGTCTCACGACTTGGCAGTTTGTTAAGAATTTAAATGTAAACTTACCAAATGACTCAGCAGGCCATTCTGAGGAGGGATCTACCCGAGAGACGGAGGCTGACATCCACATAAAGGCCGCTACATAAATGCCATGGTGTGATTCATTAGGACCCCAAACTAGAAATGATTCAAATGTCTGTCCCTCAGGATGCAGGGAAAGGAAAGGTATTTTATCAAGACAGGGGAATACTACTTGGCAATTAAAAATAAACACGGATGACTCATGCAGCAATATGAGCAAGCTTCAGAAACATTACACTAGGGTGGGGGGGGTGGCTCAGAGGGTGACGTGTTTGCCCCAGAAACTTGAGGACCCAACTTGGATTCCTAGAAGCCATGCTTTAGAAGAACATGGTGTGGTGTTTGTACCTCCCTGTGTCAGGGATCCACAGTGTGAGGCCTGCATCTTTCCTCCACTCCTGTTTCAACCCCAAGTTGTGTGAATCAGGGGTAGACTTCTGGTTTTATTTGTGGGCTGCATGAGTATGCAGGTGCTCTCTCCACATGTGAGGGCCCACATACATGTGTGTTCACAGATGTGTGTGTATGTATGTGTGTGTGAGAGAGACAGACAGACAGACAGAGACAGACAGAGACAGACAGAGACAGAGACGGGCAGAGACAGAGAATCTTGGCAATGAGGAGGAGGAGGAGACAGGAAGATTTCCAGGGTTCATTGGTCTAGTCCACGTGGTTCAATGTGAAACCGTGTCTCAAAAAACAAGGTGGAGAACATTCTGGGGAATGATATTGAAGACTGGTCTCTGGATTTCATATGCATGCACACAAACACCCATGTACATGTATACACACACACACACACACACACACATGTTGCACTAAGAAAGAAGCTAAGCTAAGCGTGATGACATATGTCTGTCATCCCATCACTAGGGAATCTAAGGTATGTCTGGGAGTTTGAGGCCAGCCTGGGCTACATCCTGAGACCCTGTCTTGGAACTAAATGAATACTACAATAGAATAAAGCTGGCCCTGTTGTGTGAATCTGTCAGTGTCTAAGCCTGCAGAATGGTATACTCACAGTTAAGACTGGTAACACACTGTGGGTTTGCACAAGCAGGACTCAATGGTTACTTGTGGTATATAAAACTCAAATCATTGCTCAAGAGGAAGGATAAAATGCACCCTTCAACTGGAACAGGCGCCACACTTGCCAGCCCTGCCTCTTAAATTCCCAGGGTTGAGGTTTGCCCTCCCTGAGGCCAGGACTTGCCAGGTTCCACTCACAGCAAAAGGTTGCCTTTGACCTCAGGGGCCTTACCCCAAATTCAACTCACACTCCAATCCCTTTTAGGAGCTGCCTTAGACACATCTCCAACTCAAGGATGTCCTGATGCAACCACAGGCTTCAGGCAAGGCACCGCGAAAGTTCTTTCTATGTAGCATGTGGAGCTCATGGTACAAACTCAGAGAGAGGCATCCAGGCAAGCGGAGGGGGAACTGGCTGGCTTCGTCTTTGATCTGTGTCCTGGCTGCTGTGCACACATGTTCATACGTTGTGTGCAGGTTCCTACAAACTCAGAGCTGCTCCTTGGCCTCTGCCCTGTCTCTACCTGTGCCTTTTCCTCCCAGAGAGAATGCAGGAAACCCAAAAAGAATCACTTCGGCAGGAACCTGGGGATCCACCCTGTGTGTGCGCGCAGCAGAGAACAGAAATGGGAGATCCACGGCTTCCTCTGTGCCTCATCAGTCACCCCTCAATCCTCAAAATTTATGTCACTGTCACTTGTTTAGCATGACATGGGCCAGCTCACTGAGCCACTCAGCTGGGAAGGCAGGACAGAGCAGAGAGGAATATCTCAGAGACAAGAGGGGACGAATGAAATGGGGCATCATGGGAGGAAAGCCTGGTGACCAACCAAGACACCACACACACACACACACACACACACACACACACACACACACCCGTGTGAGGCTGAGGGTGGGGAACAAACCCTGGCTGGGGCTGCTGTCCTGTGATTTCAGTATCCCCCGAGTCTGTCATGAGAGAGTAGACAAAATCTGTGAGTGATCACATGGTGAGTGACTGCGGGGAGACCTTGAGGGCTGTACGGCAGGCAGTTGGACACCATTAGAGTAACTCTCCATTCTCTGTGACCCGAGTAGGGCTGACAGGAGCAGGACTGGAGCAGAAGATCCCATCTAGGCACAGGGCTATACTCTGGCCTGCTGGGAGACAGAGGCAGTGAGCCCTTGTGTGCTTCTAGCTGGTCTTGCCTGAACATGCATGTGCTTGCATGTAGAATCCAAAAGTCAATCTTGGTCCTCAAGCACACTCCATCTAGTCAACTGAGACAGGGTCTCTCAGTGAACAGGCACCCACCACATAAGCCAGACTGGCTGGCTGGTCAGGGCCCCAAGGATCCTCCTGTCTCCATCTCCCCGGCTCTGGGTTGCAAGGCAGGACCCACCACATCCATCTTCTTGCAAGGGTTCTGGGCATGGCGTTTAGCTCCTCGTGTGCACATAGCTGCCTCTCTAGAGATCAGCAGTTCTCAACCTGTGGATTGCGACCCCTTTGAGGGTCTAACCACCCTTTCATAGGGGTTGCCTAAGACCATGGAAAGACAGATATTTACACTATGATTCATAACAGTAGCAAAATTTCAGTCATGAAGTAGCAATGAGCATCACAGTCTTTTAGAAAGGTTGGGAACCACTGTTAGAGACCGAGCCATCTTTCTAGTCCCTACACCCTGGATTTCTGACAAGCTCTCTTTCTAAAACGCCATCCTTGGTGAAGCGCATCCCTCAGATCTAACATGTCCTTGCTCTGTGGGGACACCAGACGGAGGAAACCAAAACAAGCCCAGATGTCTGACAGGCAGCGAACACCTCAGAGGCCTGAGCCTCTTCCCTCAGTTCCCAGGACAGAGGAGCCAGGTAGCACTCAGACCCAACAAGTGAGCCACCTGAGCTCTACGCAGGTCCATCCTCCAGCTTGCATCTGCTCTGCCGGATTTGAGAAAAGGAAATAGCCAAAATCCTGGTCACATTACCAAGCCTGAACTGTCTCCTGTATTCTTGCATGCACACACGTCCTATGAGCTCCAAGACAGCTACCGGTTCCCAAGAATGTTCATCCCATGTACCACTGTTTCCAGCTCCCACAGGAACCCCAGGGGGGCACATGCATCTCATTTCCACCTCTGAAGCATTAATGGACAACAGAAGAAAGCATGACTCACTCTCCAAAGCCTCTGTCTCCTCGGGGTGTGTTCCTCATCTCGCACACACAGATAAGGAAGATTTCAATTTATAGAGTACTTTTCTCTATAGGAATGTGGCTCCAATTTAAGAAAATTACTCTTCAGTTATTGGAGTGGGCAGGGCGAGCACACAATGACACGGTGCCCATGCAGAGGTCAGAAGACAGCTTGCTGGAATCGGTTTTCCCCTTCCACCATGTGGGTCCTGATGACCAGAGTCAGGCTGGGTGGCAAGTGCCTTTACCCACGGCGCCATCTTGCTGGCCCAGCTCCAACCATTCAAGCAATGTCAAAAGAGAAGTCATTGTTTCTGTCACCTGCGTCACCAGCCCAGATCACGAGACTCTCAAGAGTTCTACACTTACTTGAATCTCAAACATACTACTCCACAATGGGGCACAGGGAGGGGTTCTTTACTTAGTTAGTCATTTCCTCATTTTGAAACAAGCTCCCTCTTTGGACACCCAGCCTTCCCTGGGATGTACAATCCTCCTGCCTCAGCCTCCTCAGCGTCACCATAACTGGTTCATAGAGGCCTTTTAAACATGTAAGTCAACCTGGTCTCTGGGATGCTACGAGTTTCCAGAAGTTTCCCTGAGCTGTGAGAATAAGAACCAACTCTTCCTAGGAACATCAGCCTGGGGACAGCCAGAATCCTGTGCCCAGCTCTTTTATCTTCTTAGCCTGGGCACAGAGGGGCTTCTCCCAGGATGTCAGGGTCCCACAGGACAGAGCACCAAATGCAGGGAACTATTTAAGGGGTCCAACACCCTCACTCTTGTGTACAGACACTCTGTGATGATCCATCCAAACCAGCCCTCATCTTAACCAGGGGAAGGTGTGGCTCAAACGAGGGGAAGGGACCCAAGTAGGCCACACCCCCACAGCAGCCGCTGCGCCATCTCCCTCCTCCCCCAGGGCAGTCTCATCTAGGAGCAAAGGGCCCCTCTCAAGACTCTGCTTCAGTTCCCTATGTCACCCAATGCTTCAGACCCATTTGACAGATTAAAACCTAGAGGCACAAGGAGGAAGGTATTACTTCCAGGTCACATGTCTGGCAAGGGGTCACCCTTGAGCTGCAGCTCACCCTCCCAGGGGCCCCTGGTTGTAGCGAACAGCAGTGGCTCTGATATAAATATCCCATGAGAGAAACACTGGATGGAGGTGAGGTTCCTCTGTCCCCTGGGGTCCCAATAAGCCAAAGGTTAAGGTGTTTTGGGGATTATAGCTCTTTCAGGGATGGCATCTAGGGACCCCTGATGCAGCCAGGCAATGGAAAGGCCTCTTAAATCCCACCTTACGTGAGATGGTCAGGAACCAGGATCCAAGGCTTCATCAATGGGCCAGAAGCTTTACAGTCCATCAGCTGGTGCCTTCTTGGCTCAAGGCTCTCAACAAACGTACCCGGGAAGCCTCGGGTCCTCTGACATCTATACTGGGGACACAGTGAGGACTCAAGCCCAAGGTCTTTTGCCAAAAGAAAACATTACAGAAGTTCACTGCATCACTGTCCAGGAGGGCATGGCTACTGTCTCTCACCTTGTACCACAAGCCCACTCTTTAGCACTCATGGTGTACCCTGGAGGGGTCTACAGCCCCTTTCTAGATATGATCCTCACTCCCTACCTGGCCAGTGGCCAGCCAGGGCTGCCCTCATCCCTGAATGTGTGTGTGTGTGTGTGTGTGTGTGTGTTTTGAGTCTATGTGGCAGCCCGTGCGAGCTAAACCAGAGGAAGTTACTGACTAAGAGTTGCCAGGGTTTGATCCTACTGAAAATAAAATAGGATCTGTCAGTAAACACAAGCAAGTCTCAAGCTGTCAATCATTTCTGGGCTTCCCACGATACGCAGGATTCTGTCTGGACCCAACAGCTTCCAAGACAGGCGTGTTGTTGCCAGACTGTATGTGTCTTGTGGGGACAGGCTCTCTGAGCTTCTGTTGGCCTGTCAGTATTGCCTGGATGAGTGAAAAGCTTTCACTGAAGTATGATGGGGAGATGGGGACCGACATGTGCTTCTGAGGCGAGAGGGCTCTGGGGGACAGCATAGGCAACGAACCCTCACCTCCGTGATGGACACCTATAAGCAGGGGCAGAGTTCCCATCAGCCAGCCTGGGAATCTGGCTGTGCTCATGTTCAGTGAAGAAGTAGGTGCCAGGGGGCAAGTGTGGTCTGATTGCTCTGTCTGCTCTGACCTGACTTGCCATGATGACAGTTGTATCTGGGCCTCAATTTCCCCATCTGTAAGATGGAAGGATTACTTGGCAAGTGGAGCTGAGCTGCTAGGCCGGGTTGATGGAAGTTTCCAGGTTAGCTCATGACTTCCCACCCCTATTTTTTCTGAAAATTTCAGCTTCTCTTTTTAGGTGCTAAGACCTTGCAGATGGCCCTGGCCCTGCCTGGGTCCCAGAATTCCTTCTAATTGTCTCTTTCTGTGACTGGAGTTCATCCCAAGGCATGACACAGGGAGACCCTTGTCCTCTGCAGGGCAACTGCAGGGGACAGCAGATATTTGAAGACCACACTGGAGGGTAAGCTAATACCTTCCAACCCTTGGCTAAGGCCATGCTCCTGCCTCATCCCTTAAGGACCAGGAGACCCTTTTCTGCAAACCACACCCTTCCATATTGGGAGCAGAAAAGCACTGGACTGTCTCAAAAGAGAAGGGACCCTAAAAGACAGGTTGCAGTGGTGGGGTCTCCACTGCAGACCAGCCTCAACACTTAGCAAGCAGATGAGAAAACAGACTACAGGGCAGTGGTCTCAGAGCTGATTAGTTCAGCCAACCATGGCTCAGTTTCCCTCCACTCCAGAGCACAGAGGGAGCAGGGAACCAAGTTCCTCTCCAATTCAGTATTTTGTCTAAGGAGGTTAGACTGGCCTAGGCCTCCAATCTTTTTCTAATACTGAGGTCCTGGCTCACTGGAACACTGGGACAGCCTGGCTCACTGAAACAGTCCTGCAGGGAAGAGGGAGCTCTCAGCTTCTAGAAGTTTAAATCCTACAGCTCATGGTTCCTGACCTTGGATGGTCCTAGACCTTTCTGGAAAATGAGGCCAGATCAGTTGATCTCCAACAGAAAGAACTACGTTGACTGTGCCTGTCTCCCACTCTCTGGACCATAGCTGCATTTCCAAGCTCAGCTCAGTACACAGGGGGCTGGGGTCGCTGTGAGTCCCAGGCTGGGCATCAGCTCCTGCCTTCTCTCCCCTCCCGGAAGCTGACCTAGAGTCTCAGGGAACAGAGTAGGGTCCATAGACTCAGATGTCCAGATAGGCCTGCATGGGGGTGCCACAAGGCCAAGAGTAGTGCCTTCCTTCTTGCTCGTCTCCAGCACAGAAGCAAGAGAAAAAAACAGGTGTCCTTAACAGCCTGAACAAATAGCTGCCCCTCCCAACCTGGCTTGCTGTGCAATTCTGAAGACCATCCTATGCCTCTCTGGGCCTCCTCTCCTAGCATGAACCTTAGGAATGGAAACTGTCCACGTTCCCTGCAGAGGGGCACCTGTCATCGGCTACCCCAACAAAGACTCACTCAAGGCCAGGTGATAGTCTATGCATTGTCTGGAGAAATTAAATCCAGTACAGAAAACAAAAGACGTAGAACAAAGGGGGGGGGGACGACAAACATATCTGTATCCCGTGTCTGTTGTAACACATCTTTGCTTCCAAGTTTACACCCGGAAATTTATGGCCTCATCGCCTGCTCTGGAGATCTGTCTCCTGCCTGTCACTCAGTGACATTTTTTTTCATCTAGCTCCCTCTGTCCCCATCTATGTGCCACCCATCCCAAGGGCAACAAAGCTTAGCTTCTATCAACTGAGAAATATGAACCCATGGGGCCAGGTCCCCTCTGCTCGTAAATACTTCCAAAGCCACAATATCTGAGCCCTGCCACTTAGAATAGGCTCTTCTACAAAAGGGAACTGGGTTCCTGGGGGATGGGGGGGGGGTGGGGGTGGGGTGGGGGGAGGATGGTGCCATGGCAGGATCTGAGAAAGACTTCCTGAGTGTTGAGGAAATTTCCCTAGAATCTAGACGAAAACACACAGAGAGAGAGAGAGAGAGAGAGAGAGAAAATCCTACTGTGTTCTCTGGTCCAACTCTGTCAGAATTTTGGTCCTACTAACCACAATCTGAGTCCAAGGACTTAGGTTCCATCATTCAAATGCCAGGGTTGAACTCAAAATTGCTCCAAGCCCTGGCTCAGGACTCTCCAGGGGACCTCAACCAACTGTTATTGGGGGTGGGTGGGGGTGGGTCAAGGGAGAAACTAGCAGACTTCTCAACCCTGGTGTGGGGAACCCCAAAGCCAGGACACTTTGGGAAAATCAGTGCTTTTCGGAGAGAGGAGGGTCTGGTAGGACTGGCCTTCTCACCTTCTCTACCCTGGTCAGTGTCCTGCTCCCCGCTCCCTCTCTCCTCTTTTTCTGAGTGGGAGCCCCGTCTAATGTGCCCATCCCGGCTTTCCTCGGAGTCTGCTGTATCATGCTGAGTGATGCACACCCGGAAGGCCTGGGGGTGCACCAGGCCTTAGGGGAACAGAGAAAAGAACATAACTACAGACCCTTCGCACCTGGAGACCCTGAGGGCTTTTTCTGCTGGGCACGGCAAGGGGGTGTGGTGGGGGCGGGGCCTTCAGACCTTCTTCAACCTGCCTGGACCTCCGAGGGTCCAGGAAGGTGAAAGATAGAGTTCAGGTCCCGCCCCTTGAACCCAGAGGTATACCCTCATGCTATCCTCAGCATCTGGACTTTAACCCTCAACCTTTGGTGACTAGGGCACATAGATGGAGTGAGACTTAAGAATCTGTCTGTGATACCTGTTCCATTGCACGGTGACAGCTGAGGAGACCAGCGGAGACAGAGGGATGAGGTTATTTGTGGCTTTTCAGTGACATAACCCCAATTTGATCATTTGCCTCTTGGGGCTGGATGAGGCTCCTTAGTTCTTACACCTTCCAGAATTCCTGTCCCCAAAGGTCCCAGGCTGTCCTGGGAATGGTTCTTGCAATAGCCCTTACAACAGGGGGTAAGGATCAGGTGTACAGCCAACAGCTCTGTCTAGGGACTACACCCCTTGCTTTCCTCTGCTCCAGGCTGGAGAAAACAACTCCAGATCCATCTTTGGTATCCCTTAACTTCTCTAAAAGTGGCATCCTGTCCCCATTTTACAGATAGGAAAACTGAGGCTCAAAGACGTCACACTCCTCAAGGTCGCACAGCCTCTACGGAGCAGAGCAAAGGGGGTGTTGGGGGAGCATACTTTTGATCTCAGATGTCATCTGGTCCTGGGGAGGATGGGAGTATGGGGGGGGGGCTGTAAACACAGCCCGGGACACCCTCTGGCACTAGCTTAAGGAAGAAGCAGGTTAGGAATGGGGAGATCGGTTTCACAGATTCCTAACCCCAAACCCCTAGATGGATGACCATGAGGACAGCTCCAAGTTTATGGGGAGGGGTCCACCAAGTTCCTGACAAAGTCCTCAGCTCCCACGCTAGGGTTTTGATCCAGTGCTTTAGGATACAGACCCTGGCCTCTCTGATGTGTGGCTGAGGTGCCCGGCCAGTAGCTGCTCCAACCGTGGGAAGGATGACAGACAGGGTAGGGATGGGGTCAGGGGCTCGGGCGAAGAGGTGCATGGACAGCACGAAGGTTTCCACGCAGGGCAGTGGCTGTTAGGGGGTCGTTGGTACTGGGGAGCAGGGCTGGATGCACGCAGCGAAACAAAGTGTTGGAGAGGGGGTTGCTCCACTCGAAGCTGAAGGAGCAGTGACTAAGGCGACATCAGGACCCCTACCCAGTCACTGGCTCTGTGGGACTGAGCCGGCTCCGATTCCTCTACGGCCAAGTTGCTACAACTTTACCGGCAGCACCGCTCCCGGTTTGTGCGCGGGGCCTGGGGCGCAGCCGGAAGGGACAGGGGCTCACGCTGAGCCCTGGGGTGAGAGAAGCGCAATGTCGCCAGCCAGTCCTCCACGGAGTGGCTGGGGTCTCGCGCGCCCGAGCTCGGCTTCGGGCCACGCTGCGACGCGAGAATCCCGAGCTTCACGCTTACCTGCCCGGCCCGGCTCGGCCGGCGTTCCGGGGCTGCACCCGCCACCACCACCGCCACCGCCACCACCGCTGCCGCTGCCGTCCTTCAAGCTCTAAGTTCGCTCTCGGATTGAAATTCCTCCCCAGCTTCGCCCATCGATCTGCGCGCGAGCCCCGCCCCTCGCCGCGCGGCCGGGGAGGGGGGAGGGCGCTTTGGGGGGGCTGGTTCCCGCCGCCCGCCCTCCCTCCCCTCCCCCGCCCGCCCTCACCACCAGCCGGCTCCCTCCACCCGATCAGCCGCCGCTCAGTCCGGCTGCGAGAGCCGCGCGCCCTCCCTCTTCCCCTCCTCCCGGTCCCCTCTGCTTGGATCGCCCTCAGGATCCTGTTGGCCAGATCTGGGGATCCAGGAGGAAGCTCGAAAGGGTATCCTGACAGTCCATTCTGAACGTCTAAGTAAAAGGGGGAGGGGTATCTGCTGCCTCAGCAGGGGCCTCGCACGACCCCCTCACCACCAACACACCAAGATCTATCTCTTCAGGACCCAGGTCTTCCCATGGATCTGGCCCAGATCCCGGTCAGCTGGGACCTAGGGGCGCAGACCGACACTCCTGACGACACTCCTGGCTCTGCCCCCCTCCTCCACTCACTCACTCACCCCAATCTCTGAGAGGACTTGAAGGGCTGGTTCTCCAGCACCCCTCCAGCTTAGCCTACCATTCCTGATGTGCGGCTGCCTGTGAGTGAGGAAGCCCCAGGAGAGAAATCGAGTCAGGAGAGGCTTGCCTCAGGCCACCGGGCCCAAGAAAAGCCAAGCCTGGGAGCTCAATGGACTCCTTACTCTGGACAGTACGACTCTGACAGCGTCCTCGATAAATTCTGTTCGCAACCCCACCGGTGCCTCTGGCAGATCCAGTCTCCCCACATGGCCCATCTCGTCCCCACGCGGCGCCCCCTCCCCATTTCCTGTCCCCCGCCCGCTCCTGATTCCCGGCCTCAGTACCCCCGGCACGCTCTCTCCCCGTTCCTCCGCTCTTCGCCAGCAGCTGGGCAATTCACCGAGCATACAAAAGAGTTGACTCAATTCAGAGGCAGAGCAAATCAAGATAAATCCTATAGTGTGTGGGGATCGAAGAAGGAAAGTGAATGAACGCCCATAGCACTAACCAGTCCTATGTATGGACTAGCCCTGCTCTGGGGGCATGGCAGGGCTGGGCTCCCTCCTGGCCTGGGCACCTATAGGAACTAAAAGGGGGTGGTGGTCTCTTAGCTACCTTCCCCCCCTGCCAGGCCTTCAAGCACTGGCTGAACTTGGAAACTGAGGACTACGTGCTCTCCTGCCGAGCAGGGTTCCCAGGAAGGGACAGCAAACATGGTCAAAGACTGTGTCTTGGAAGTCTGCAACCAAGTAGGGTCAGGTCAGACCCAAGAGAGCAGCAGGGCCCTCGTGGCATCTGAGGTGTATGTAGTTTCCCCAACCTGACCTTCTGACATGGCCGGGGTCCAGAACAAGGATACTGCTAGCCTGAATGTTCTAGGCCATGGCCCATGGACTTGGGGTGGGAGGTATAAGACACCCTTCCCTTCCAGTTATATCTAAAAGGGGCCCCAAGTGGCTGATCTCCAGGGACAAGATTGTGCCTGGGGTCTCCTGGTCGCCCTTGGATTGGTATTCTGGGGCTGGTCAGTTCTGTGCGGGATGGGAGGGGGATAAGAGGGGCTTGACACCCCTACCGTCCTTCTCTGAAAGCAAACTTCAAGACAGGGGTCTGGCTCCCCGTATCTCTAGGGTTCTCCTTGGCCTGGTATGGCTGAAAACACTGCTACAGGTCTGGTAATAATCTGAGATTTGGGATTACCGTGGTTTATTTGCTGAGCAGTGTGGTGGTAGTACATGCCCCTGGGTTCACTCAGCTGGACTTTGCTCCTCTGACTCTTTCCACAAAGAATAAGCAAGCCGAGGTCCAGGTCCCCAGAGCGCCCTTGACCAGTACAGTCCCACTCTCAAGGCAAGTTTGTGACTTCCCAGGGTCAGCGGTCTGCAGGAGGAGGAGGAGGAGGAGGAGGAGGAGGAGGAGGAGGAGGAGGAGGAGGAGGAGGAGGAGGAGGAGGAGGAAGGTCCCAGGAGGTCAGCTTGAAAGAGGGAAAACACCGGTAGTCGTTCTTCCGGTGGAAGGGTCCCCAGGACATCCAATGTTGGAGCATTCAGTTGTGGGGGCGGCAAGACTGAAAATTGGGGTTAACCAGTAGAGGGTCATTTAGATCCTCCAGGTCACATTCCCCAGTCTCCCAGCTGCTCAGCTGGTTTTAACCAAGATCCGGGAGTCCCTTGGGGCCGCCCCTCCCCCGGGACGGGACAGATCGGCCGTTTGCTTGTAAGCCATTAATTCTATCACAGAGACGCCGGCGCCGCCACGCGAGGACATCTGTCAGGGACCCATCGCTGTGTTCCACGCCCCCTGCCTCTCCCCAGACCCAGAGCAGCGGAAAAGATGCGCCACCTCAGCTCTCCAAGCTCTGAGCTTGCTGAAGCGGGCTCGGAAGCAATGAACCTGAAGGGGGCGGGGCCCCAGCACCCTTGGGACAAAGATTCTCCGAGCTGTTTGGAGATTGGGTTCTGCAACCTCCCATCCCAGACAGGAAGAAGTGCCCAGCTCTCCCTGTTCCCAAATACTAGTGCCTACTCAGGCTCTAACCTGAGCCTTGGGGTGAGGTGGGGAGAGGGCACGGAATCCTCCAGATACCTCAGGGTGTAGGAAGGAGACACTGAGGGGTGGGACAAGACGACACTGGCTCCTTCCCTCACAGGGAACAGAACATTTCACCCCTTTCAGGATCTTCGCAAGCTCTCCACAGAGATCTCGTCTGCTCTCCACAGCCCCTAGGCAGCTGCTGGTGAATGTGTCATGCGTGGGCGATGGGTCGCAAGGACTCGAAACTGGTTAAGGGTGATCCCCGCTCATGCCTGGCAGGGTGACCCGGGGGAATTCACTCTCATCCCCTTGGGTGTATGGGGGCGGGGGACAGAAAGAATGTTTGAATGTTGAGACATCAGCCTGGGCTCATGACCCTGTGTGGTCACAGTCCAGAGAGGGCTGTCTGGGAAGAGAAAAAGTTAGGGAGTGGGAGGTGACACCTCAAAGTCTGAGGGGAGAGAGTAGAAGAGGAGTTGGCAGGTGACAGAAGGGGACCCATGAAAACTGAGGAGGGGGTCAGCCTCTGACTGAGGTCTGGAAGCACCTCGCAGCCAAACCCAACCCACTGGCTTTCCCAATCCCTACAGGCTCTTGTCAGAGGCGCCTATTAATAACTAGGAGCCAGTTCCTTCCAGGGAGCAGGACAGAGACCCAGCACCCGGCTGGGGTGGGGGCGCGGGTCTTACATTATCCTTCCCACGGCTCCAGCGCCTGGAGACCAGTGTGCAGAACGAAAGCTAGATCCCTCCACCCACTTTTTCTCCTTCTTGTACTACGAGTGGAGGTATTCGGACTAGGGGGGAGCAGCTACTGGGCCAACTTGGGGCACTACGGCCATCCCATGCACCCTACAGCAAAGCGATCCCACCACCGCCTAGGCAGCACGCTCAGCAAAGTTCCCGGTCGTGCTTCCTAATCCGAGGTGGGGGCGGGGGACCCAAGCCCGGGCTCTCGGATCTGCGGAGTCGGGGAGGGAAGTTTGTCCGGCCAGAGCTCGGTGATCGAGAACTTCGGGTGCACCCGTCTTGTGAACGCCGGTGAGTGGGGGGCGCCCTGGAGCCTCAGACTAAACGCGCCGCATCCGAAACCCCACGGGTGAAGAGGGGACTCGGCCCAGGTGCAGATGGCCAGGATAAGGCGAGGGGGACAGAGGCGATAGGGGCAACCAGGGCTGCGGGAGCCGTAGGGGACTCCCGCGCCACCCGGGAAGCCGGTGAGAGCGCATCCTTCCCGCCCCTCCCCCTCCAGGGGCGGGGACCTGTGGACCCCACGTCTGCGACAGAGTGGACCCCCACCCGCTGTACATCCCTTCCTACCTGAACCGGGTTGTGGCCCCCAGGGCTGAAGGCTCGGTCGCCGGCTAGCAGAGCGCGCGCGCCCAAGTCCCCGGAGCGCCGCGGTGGCGGTGGCGGTGGCGGTGGCGGCGGCGGCGGCGGTGGTGGCTGCCCCTGCTTCCTCTTCCTCTTCCTCCTCGGGGTTCTTGCTGGCTCCAGACAGACCTCCTCCCCCTCCCTCGTTGCCCGCCCCTCCCGGAGCCCGCCGGGCTTGGGGATCGGCCTCTCGCCGAGAGCGGAGAGGAGCCTGCGGGAGCCGGGCTGCGGCGCTCACTGCGTCAAGAGCTGGGGACCGCGCGATCGGAGCAGCCCCGGACCGGCCGGGCAGGCGGGGCGGCCGCGGCGCCGGCGACGCCGAAGGGGCCGGGCGGCTCCGGCTCTCGAGCTCGGGAGCGGGCGCGGCGGCAGCGGGCGCGGCGGCAGCGGCCGCGGCGACGCGAGGCGGTGGTTCATTTTGTGAGCGCGAGGCAGGTCGGACGTGGGAGCCGCGCGGGGAGGGGACCGGAGCAAGGGCGGGGGCCGCTGCACGTCCATCGGTGGCCCGGGGAGGGGATCAGGGCTCCCCGAGGAGAAGTTGCCTGGAGCCGGGGGGACATCTCAGGACGCCGCAACACAGCCTCGCCTCCTTTTCCTGGCCTTGCCTGCGTCCCGTGCCCGCGTGCCAGGCCACTGAGCTGAGATCCGTGGAGCCCAAGTCCCCGAGTGTCATGGGGTTGGGACCCTTCCTGGCGATGGGAGGTGGGTACGAGAGGCGGAGATGTGCACGCGCGTACAGTCACGCCTGTGCACACACACGCACCAGCACGAAGCCATGTAGAAGTTGACCTCGAAGTCAGACCCTATGTAAGCGCGCGTGTCACAGCACCACCCGCAGGGACGATTGTTTCATTGAGCGGGCGGCTGGGAGGAAAGAACAGAAGATGGTAGGTACAGGTTGTCAGGCCCTCCAGGATGCGACATTTTCTCTTCCCACCAGGGACTTGCTCTCTCCTAAGGTCACCGACCCCCTTCACAGTCCCTCCTCTCTGCATTGCATGTCACCACCCCCTTGGGCTGAGAGACTGGGAGGCGTGAGATCAGCCTGGCACCTTCCCATTCCGGGAAGGTTCCGAGTAGTGGATTCCCCTCCCACTAGCCTGTGTGTGTGTGGGGGGGGGGGTAGGTATGTGTGTTCTCCGGGGATCCAAGTCACCCCTTTAGGGCAGTCCGCCCCACCCCCCTCATGGTTCTCGGAACACTGGCAGAGCCCGCTGGTATCCCATTCCCTACCGCGCCCCTTCCCCAGCCGGTAGCTTTGGCATTGGGTTGAAAATCAAAAGCAGGTTCAAGAGCGCCCTCGCCGGGCTAAGGCCTTGCGCACAGCTTCCGAGCCTCCCTGCGCTTGCGGAGCTGAAGGACCCCCCTTTGGGCAGAGTGGGTGCAACCCTTTTTGGACGCCCCTCCTAGCTGGAGCTTCGGAAGGCAATGCCAACGAAGGACGAGGGGGCTGCAGCCGCAGAGTGCAGCCAAGTACACAGAGTAAGGGGCGAGAGGATGCTAGGGGCGGAGACTCGTCCCTTGGGTTGCCAGACCACCAGGGACCGGCTTGGGAATAGCGTGAAGCTTGGAGCAGCGCAGCCAGAGGACCAGGATGGACGTCCCCGGGCTCGGGTCCTGTGGCCTGTCCTGCGACTCTTCAGCAGGCTATAAACTCCAACCAGCCTGCGGCACCGGCAGGCAGCCCACACTTGGGGGTACCCTAGGCTTCTCCCAGTCCCATTTTTCCTTTGGAACCCCGAGGAGTGAGATTCTAGTAAGGACTGAGGGTAGAGGAAGATCTATCATCTTTCCAGTGGATTCTTGGACGCAGAACATGGTGGTCAAGGACAGAGATGTGGGTCGACCCTTGCTCAGAGCACTCAGACCTCAAGAGAACCCGGCTGGGACTGAAGGCTTTTATGGTCGCTTTGGCTGGGCCCTTCAGAGCCTAGCTGTCAAGAACAGAGACTGTTCTACTGCTTGTCCCCTGCTCTCCCAGCGTTCTGAGATATGAACCATCTTCTCCGGGAACAGGCCCTGCTGAGAAACGCTACCTTTAGCCTGTCCTGTGTGTCCACTCTCACCCCTCAACACACACACACACACACACACACACACACACACACAGAGCTCTTTACTATGTTGAAAAAGAGACCCTCATTCCCAGCCGAGATGATGCACCATTAAAAAAAATAAAGCCAGGCACCCCTCAAGCAGGGAAGACCCCAGGCCAAAGCCCCAGGGATGCGGAGGGAGGGAAACTGGCTCCTGCTCGCTTTCTCCGGGCTCCGTCATTCCCCTCCCACCCCCATCCCTCCCTTCCTCTCCCATTCTCCTGGATCATGTCACCAGCCATGTGCACCCCAGAGAATGCCCCAGTGTGGACCTTATTTATGTTGTGACCACACATTTGCAATGCACATCCCATAATTTAGCCCCAAGACCACTCTCATGAAGAACATCAGTTCTGACGGGAAGCGCACACACATCCCTGCCCCGCCCCCCAGGAACCCTGTTTAGAAGTTAAAGAGGGCCTGTGAAGCCAGTTGCCAAGGCACCCCACCCTGCTCCAGGGTTGCACATACCCCGGGTCCAGAGGGAGCCAACAGATACCTGAGCCTATATAGTGGTGTGGAACTGCAAATGTCATTCCAGAAACGCAAAGATGTCTGTCCTGTGGTCTCAGACAGGGTCCCAACAAAGAAAAGAAACCCCCCTCTCTTTTACCTCTTTGCCACCTCCTCCCCCTTTCCTCTTCTTTATCTACCTCCCTCTTACTCCTTCTCCTCCTCCTGTCTTCTTATTCTGTAGCCCAGGCCAGCCTGGGACTCCAGTGTCCCACCTCAGACCCCTTACTGCCAGAACTATAGGTGTGTGCCAGCAGGCCCAGCTTGCTCTTGGCTTTATCATCATTGGCTCCCAAAGAGGTTCCTGCACACACATCTACTACACACACACACACACACACACACACACACACACACACACGCACACGCATGCGCACACACACATACATGCGCACGTAACATACACAGGCCTCTTTGACAAGGTTGTCTATAGACAGGCCAGATGCAGCCATGACAACTGTCTTTCCTGAGACAAGAGTGAAGGAGCCTAGAACAGATGGTGAGGAGTGGACTCTCTCCCGTTGGGCATATGTGGGACCCCAGGCTCAGAGCTGCTCACGTGATTTCTACAGGCTGACCAGAGGCCCAGCCAGTGGGCAAGATGACTTTCTATCTACTAATTCAGTGAGATCTTATTTCTGCAGAAAGCTGGAGTGTGAGAGAGCATTTCCACATGCTACCAAAAAAATTTTTTAGTGCCTAGAGAAAAACGGTGTCTATCCCTCCTATGCCCAGAACGTCACAGAGTGGCATCCGCCACCCAAGAAGAGCCCAAAGCCAAAAACAAAAACAAAAATAAAACAAAAAACACGAGGGTCAGTTTCCCCATATATAAAGAGCTCTTACAACCCAATAAGAAAATAATTTGACAAAGACACCAAAAGTGGGCAGAGATAACTAACAGAAAAGAAGGGGGGGAAGAGTCTCTTGGCAAATGAGACATCACCACACAAATGCCAGGGAAAGCTCAACATGACCTTTCACTTCCAAATGGGCAAAGGGTCACAGGTTTCACAGCTACTCTGAGGCCACAGGACAGGGAAGTAGACGCTCTGGGAACTCTTGTGAGAAGGTCCGAATTCCGACATCCTTGTGCCTGGCATGTTCTTCTAGGAATGTGTCCTCTAGATGCTTGTCACGAATGAAAAGTGATATATGGCTCTGTGCAAGGTTGTTTGCTGAGGCACTCTTGGTGGCAGCAGCAGATTGGAAGTGTCCTAAATACCCACAGATGAGGGAGGGCTTATATGCATCACAACACAGTCAGCAGAGCAGTGCAGCCAGGAGAGAGGGACTGGATGCTCTGAGGCCAGCTTCGAAGTTTCCCTCTTACTTACGTGTTTTCTTGTGCTGAAAACAGAAGTCAAGACCTTGCATGTGCTAAACCAGAGGTTCTCAGCCTTCTTAATGCTGCGACCCTTTAATACAGGTCCTCATGCTGAGGTGATCCCCAAACATAAAGTTTTTTTTGGTGCTACTTCATAACTGTAATTTTGCTGCTGTTAGGAATTGTAAGGTAAATATCTGTGTTTTCCGATGGTCTTAGGGGACCCCTGTGAAAAGGTCATTCTACCCCCAGAAGGGTTGTGACTCACAGATTGAGAACCATGGTGCTAGACAAACATGCTTGCTGAGTCCTTCAGTGGGAGATTCTAGTCAATTTACCATTGAGCCACACCCCAGCCCCTCCCTGGGGAGATTCTAGGCAGGGGCTCTACCACTGAGCCACACCCCAGCCCCTCACTGGGGGATTCTAGGCAGGGGCTCTACCACTGAGCCACGCCCCAGCCCCTCACTGGGGGATTCTAGGCAGGGGCTCTACCACTGAGCCATACCCCAGCCCCTCACTGGGGGATTCTAGGCAGGGGCTCTACCACTGAGCCACGCCCCCAGCCTCTCACTGGGGGATTCTAGGCAGGTGTTCCCTTAGCACCCTTAGCTACTTTTTACTTTTTATTTTAACACAAGGTCTCACTAAGTTTGCCAGGCAGGCTTTGAACTCACTCTGAAGCCCAGGCTGGCCTTGAACTTGCAATCCTCCTCACTTACTCTCTGTAGTAGCTGCCCAACAGGTCTGTGCCAGCAGATCCAGGTTCAAGACTTTCCTTAAAGGAGAAAAAATAGGAAGGACCAAACCAGTTTATCCAGTCCGTGTTTTGTTTTCTGTGGTTTTGTTCTTGCATCTATTTACAAAAGGTGGGCAGGAAAGGACATTAATTTTGGCTTTGTTCAGGGATTACTTCTCTAGTTTGTTCCTGTAGGTTGGATGGAGGAACAGGTAAAAAGAATTCACTTTTAAAATTATTCTTCAGCCAGGTGTGGTGTGCAGATCTTTAATCCCAGCACTCAGAGGCAGAGGCAGGTGAATCTCTATGAGTTCTATCCTGGTCTACCTAGGGAGATTGAGGCCAATCAGGGTGACACAGTGAGACCCTGTCTCAAAAAAAAAAAAAAAAGTCATATTTATTTATGTGGGCAGCAAGCTGCCCACTTCTATGACCGGCTGTGAACATGGGGCTAAGATTTCTCTCTTGTATAAATTATAATCATTCATTTCTTTATCTGTGGGGAAGAGGGCACCTGCCATGGTGATGTGTAGAGGTCAGAGGACAACTTGCAGGAGTTGTTGTTGTTGTTGTTGATACTTCTGCTGTGTGCATTAGGGGAGATCAACTCACGTTGTCAAGTATGGCAGCAAACTTTCTTACTGGTTGACCATCTCACCAGCTCCAGGACTGCAAGTTCAGACAATGTATACATGCACTGTAACCTCCACCCTGGTGACCATCCTAACAATGTCACACACACCCCCAGTGGAACCGATGTCCCTCGATGGCTCTAAACATTTGACTGTTATATGGACTTTTCCTCTCACAAAATAATAAAAATGAAAATGAAGACCCGTTCAGCTGTTTGTTCTGCCTCCCCATCTTTATGGTAACCAGGGAAGCGGACCCTTCCTGCCCCACTTCATAGGTGACAGAACCAAAGTCCTCAGGGTGATCACAACTCTGATAAGGAGACGTCCTTTTTTTGCTTTTGTTTTTGTTTTTCGAAACAGGGTTTCTTTGTGTAGCCCTGGCTGTCCTGGAACTCCCTCTGTAGACCAGGTTGGCCTCGAACTCGGAAATCTGCCTGTCTCTACCTCCCGAGTGCTGGAAGGAGATGTCATTTAGCATGCAACTTGAGCTGGGGAGACAGCTCAGCAGGTAAAAGTGCTTGCTCCCAGGCCTGATGACCTGAGTCTGAGTGCAAGACCCATAGTGGAAGAGAGAACCAACTCCAAAAGTTGTTCTCTGACCCCCACACATATATATGGTACGCACACACACACCCCACACGTAGCATTGGGTGACTATACCACCATCAGATTTCAGGACATCGCACCATCTCAAAGGAAATTCCATACAATTGTTAATCAACCCTAGACGACCCACCCACCAGTTTTTGAACTCTATGGATCCGACTGCTCTGGGTCCTTGCTATGAGTGGAAGCCCTGGGACTCGATTCTTTTACTGACCATCGTGATTTTTGAGGTTCAAATACAAGTACGAGAAGTCCATTCCCTTTCGTTGCTGAGTAGTACTCCAGCACACGGGTGAATCTCACTCACTATTCCTTCCTGCCAAATAAAAGGTATTTGGGTGGTTTCTGCTCGAGTATTTGTATAGATTTGCGTGGCCATATTGTCTCAATTGCTCTAGGTATATATACCTAGCCCCTGAGATGGTTCATCACACAACATCCATGTTTAACCAGCATTTTCCACACCTCCACACGCACACCAATGCTTACTTTGTCATTTACGATGATGACCATCCTGGAGGATGTAAGGTGCTGTCTCATTATGGCCACAATTTGCATTTCCCCCAATGGCTATCGATGCTGAGAAATTTTCGGTGCGAGCATGGGAAATTTACATATCTTCTTTGGATAAATGAATATTCATATTTTTGCCCATTTTAAAATCAGGATATCTGTCTTCTTCTTATTGAGTTGTCAGAGTTCTTTACATAGTTTAGACACAAGTCTCTCATTAGGCGTATCACTTGCAAGTGTCTTCTCCATCCCTGTGGGTTGTTTGTCTTCATGAGAGCGGTCTGCAGCACAGAGAATATTAATGAAGTCCATATTTCTCTTAATTTCTCTCTCTCTCTCTCTCTCTCTCTCTCTCTCTCTCTCTCTCTCTCTCGTTTGTTTTTCAAGACAGTTTCTCTGTATAGCCCTGGCTGTCCTGGAACTCACTCTGTAGACCAGGCTGGCCTCGAACTCAAAAATCTGCCTGTCTCTGCCTCCCAAGTGCTGGGATTAAAGGCGTGCGCCACCACTGCCCAGTTCTCTTAATTTCTTGAGTTCTTGGTGACACATTTGAGCATCCTTTGCTTAAAAATAAAGATTTGCTTCTAAGTTCTTCTTTAAGGTTGTAAGTGTATCTGTGTATGTATATGTATGTGTATCTCTGTGTGTACCATGTGTATGTAGGTGTGTGTATATATGTGTATGTGTGTGTGTCTGTGTGTATATGTATGTGTATGCATGTGCATCTGTGTCTATGTGTGTATCCATGTGCTTGTAGGTGTGTATCTGTATATGTGTCTTTGTGTATATGTATGCGTGTGTATCTCTGTGTGTGTGTGTGCATATGTGTTTGTGAATCTGTGTGTTGTGTGTATGTATATATATGTGTGTGTGCATCTGTGTGTGGGTGTGCATGTGTGCATATGTATGTTTGGATCGGGATATGTGTGTGTGTGTGTGAGTGTATTTCTTGGATTTCTGTGTATGTGTGTATCTATGCATGTGTATGTGTGTGCATCTGTGTGTATGGGTGTGTATATGTGCATATGTGTTTAGATTGGCATATGTATATGTGTGTGTGTGTTTATTTCTTGGATTTCTGTGTGTGTGTGTGTGTGTGTGTGTGTGTGTGTGTGTGTGTGTGTAGACCAAAGGTCAACATCAAGTTCATCCCTCAGAACCCAACCCAACCCAACAACCTTTGTTTTTGAAAGTGTCTCTCACTGGCCGGAGCTTGCCCAGTAGGCTAGGCTGGCCATCGGTGAATTCCAATGATCCCCCTGCCTCCACCTCCTCAGTGCTAGAGTTTCAAGCTCCCATTCTCACACCTGGCTTTTGACATGGGTGCTGGGGATCATACTGGGGTCCTCAAGCTTATGAGGCACTTCACTGATGGCGCATGCTCCCAGTCCCCAGCTTTTATAGGTCAATGCTTTGCTATTTTGTTTTTCAGATGTGTGTATCTGTGTGTGTGTGTGTGTGTGTGTGTGTGTGTGTGTTGTCTGCATGTATGTCTGTCCACCACATGTGGGTGTGTGTGTATCTGTGTATGTGTGTCTATGTGTATATGTACATGTATGCATGTGTGTGTATCCATGTGTGTGTATCCATGTGTGTGTACGTTTGCCTTGTGCCCATGACGGCCAGAAGAGAGCATCAGATCCCCTGAAACTGGAGTTATCCACAGTTGGGAGCCTCGTGGTTGCTAGGCATTGAAACAGAGTCTAATGAGTTCGAGGCCAGCCTGGTCTACAGAGTGAGTTCCAGGACAGCCAGGGCTACACAGAGAAACCCTGTCTTAAAAAAAAAAAAAAGAGAGAGCAACAAGTGCTCTTCACCACTGAATCAGCTCTCCAGGCCCCCAACTCTATTTTAAATTGTGTATGTATGTGTGTGTTGGGTGTGTGTATGTGTGTGTGTGTGTTGGGTGTGTGTGTTGGGTGTGTGTGTGTATAGGACAGAGATCAGCCTTGGACATTGTTCCTCAGGTGCTATTCAGTTTTGTCTTTTTGTTTGTTTTTGAGTAAGGATCTCACTGTGTAGTCCTGACTACTCTGAAGCTCTTGATGTATAAACCAGGCTAGCCTGGAACTCACAGAAATCCAAGTGTTAGGGTTAAAGATGTAGGCCACCACATCCAGCCCATTTTATTTTCTGAGAAAAGTCTCTTACTGGCCGAGTGTGCTAGTTGACCAGCCGTCACTGAGGTTCTAAGTTCATACCACCACATCCAACCATTTGACATGAGTTCTTGGGGATCGAACTTGGATCCTTGTGCTAACACGGCATGCACTTTCCTGACTGAGCTGTCTCCCCAGCTGCATCCACCCAGCCCTCCTGTAACTTCCTGCTTCTAGACAGGGTCTCACTAAGAAGCCCAGGCTGAGTAACTGGGATAACAAGCCTGCATCCCTGCCTGACTTTGTCCTTTCTCACCTTCAACTCAGACATTCTTCCAACAACATCAAAGTTTTGGTCTGGCCAACACCAGATCCCACAGCCCGCTCCACTGTCTGCTGATGGCTCTCCCAGCTTCTCTCCCTACCTCATTCTCCCGACGCCATCAGCCACCCTCCCTATGAATGGTTGCTCACACCAGCTCCCTTCACATCTGGGACCACAATCCTGTCCAACCAAAGTGTGCTTTCCTACATGAAGGTGAGACGAGAGAGACTGGGGAAGAGATACTATTTCTGTACCCAGGGTTTTCTGGCCCTGCAAGGATGGGCAGGGCTGACCAGGGCTGGGAAGAACCAGGGGCTGGATGGGTACCCTCTTTGTGCCCCGCCATGACCTCATTACATTTGGAAGGCTGGGGTTGCTCTCTGCAAAGGGGAAGGGGAAACCCCCAAAATGAAACCAGTCCCCTGATCTCAGCCATTCATCCCAATTCTGACTCAAATGGGTCTTAATGAGAAGGTAACAAAAGTGACATTTTGCAAGCTTTTAAGTAGATGGGGCCCAGAGGTCTTTTATTTTTATAAAAACAGCAGCAGGTAGCAGGGTTCCCTCCAGGAAGAGAGATATGAGAAGAGCCAAGGAGTGGCGACGGAGGGTCACAGGGCTTTCAGCCATGATGCCCAAGGGTTCCTGCAACCTGGATTGAAGGACCATATGTGTGGGTTTGAACTCAGTGCTCACCTCCTGCTTCCTTTGATGACAGATGCTTCAAGCAGCATCTTTATGGGCTTTTCACTGTGATCTCCTTGGGGTCACGCTGGTCCGGTCATCGCTATCTGCTCTACACACAGTAGGTACTCATAGAAGCTGCACATAGTAAGCACTTTGGAACTCCTGCTGAGCACTCTGCCCAGAAGTGTGTTCAGCCTACAGCCTGTGCCTGGTGACACGTACCAGGTATGGTTTCACTCAAGTGCCAGCAAGGGAAGAGAGAAGCTCAGGGAAGTTCCCCAGCTCTAGGCTCATGATCTTTAAGCATACATGTGTTGGTGCATGTCTGCTCACATATGTGTGCTTGTGGGTATGTCTGTATGCCTGCATGTGTGTGCTGTGTGATTATGTGCACAGTGTGTACATTATAGAGGGTGACAGTGTGCACATGTGCATATGTGTATGCATGCATGTGTGTATACATGCATTGATGGGTGCTTTCCATGCATGATTTGTGTAACATGTATGCATGTGTGTGCATACACATGCTATAAATAGCTCTGTGTGTGTGTGTGTGTGTGTGTGTGTGTGCATACTGCTATCCACCAACAATTAAGTTTCACATTGCTCTTACCTAGGCTACAAAGGGGGGAGTGGGTGCCACTAATGCCTACATTCCAGGGCACAGAGCTCTGTGGAAGAACACAAGTGCAGGCAGAGAGCTAGGTTAAAATCTCCAGGAGTTGGCAGCTCTCAGGGCATGGACCCTGACATACATAGGCTTGTGCCGATGCTCTGGAGGAACCATAATGGGATGACACACTGCTAATGCTGCAGAAATGTGACTACTCACAGCTGACACTGGACTCACAGCCAAGGTACACAAGGACCGAGTTACTTCCCAGGGATGCTGCAGAGGAGCACCCTGCCTCTCGCCTCCTTCCCTGACCTTCTATGCTCTGTGGCTGCCATCTCTCTCACTTTCTTGCTTTCTGTGTCTTCTGGGTCCAGATTTTCCCTGTCTCTTAAAGACACACTCACAATAGATTAGGGTCACCCCAATGACCTCATTTAGCCTTGATCACCTCTGTAAAGGTTGGCGCACTGCTACGAAACATCCTAAACCCATGACACCCCACCTCCTTTACCTCAGCAGCCTGGAAAGTAAACCTCATTTTGTCTGTTTACACAAAGGGAAGCTGAAGCTCAGAGATGCCAAGCTACTGACCCAAGATCACCCAGCCTGGAAAATGATATCCCTTATAGCCTGTAGGCCCTGCAGAGTCAAGATGAATTCTGTCCTAGACAAAGCAGGTGGCTTCCTGGAGGATAATTGGTTCAGGCACTGTCTGTTTCATGGGACAGGGTTTCTCTGTGTAGCCTTGGCTGTCCTGGAACTCACTCTGTAGACCAGGCTGGCTTGAACTCAGAAATCCACCTGTCTCTGCCTCCTGAGTGTTGGGATTAAAGGCGTGCACTACTACTTCCCAGCAGTATCATGGAATTTTTATTGTTTGAAAAAGTACTGAGAGACTATTTTGAAGATATTTTCCTTCCAATTTGAAGGGGCCCAATTAAGCCTTCTGTCCTATTCTCTTGAATACCTAACTCAGAGGCTCTTAGTCAAATCAGTCCCTCACTGGAGGATTCTAGGGAGGGGCTCTACCACTGAGCCACGCCCCCAGTCCCTCACTGGGGGATTCTAGGCAGGGGCTCTACCACTGAGCTACGCCCCCAGTCCCTCACTGGGGGATTCTAGGCAGGGGCTCTATCACTGAGCCACGCCCCCAGTCCCTCACTGGCGGATTCTAGGCAGGGGCTCTACCACTGAGCCACGCCCCCAGCCCCTCACTGGCGGATTCTAGGCAGGGGCTCTGCCACTGAGCCACGCCCCAGCCCCTCCCTGGGGGATTCTAGGCAGGGGCTTTACCACTGAGCCACGCCCCCAGCCCCTCACTGGCGGATTCCAGGCAGGGGCTTTGCTATTGAGTGACATCCTAGCCCTCATTTTACTCCTTATTCTGAGACGGGGTCTCACTAAGTTACCCAGGCTACTCTTGAACTGCGGTACCTCCTGAGTCGGCCTCCTGAGTTCTGGGGTCACAGCCTCCAGCAAACCTCCCTGCCCTAGACTATTCAGTCGAGAGTCAGCCCTCTTCCTTCTCACCCTCTCAGGGAGGCTTGGGTGGGTCTCCTCTTGCCACCTGTCCCTACACTTTCACCCACTCTGGATCACTACCAAGACCCCTACTACTGTCGTGGTGGCACAGCTTCCAGTGTCACCCTACCTGAGCGGACCTTTCAGGTGACTCTGCTGGAAAAAATCCCTGAAGTTCCTTGCTGTCTGCAGAATTCACTGTGGATGTTATTTTCACCAGGGCTCAGTTCCTGCTCCCTCCTCTGGACCAAGCCTGCACTTCTCCTCGGCCTGCACGTTGCTCAACAGATGTGACTACATCTGTCTGCTCACTTCCCTTCCAGTTCTATTTGCTAGATTAGGGAACCGAGACAGAGAGGTCAAACCACCTTCGTCTGGTCACACAGCCAGACAGGGCTGGAATTCAAGTGGAAACTCATGTTTCCACTGAGTCTCAACTCTGTCGTGACTGTGACTGTGATGGTTGCTCAGCCTTGGTTTCTTCTAGGCAGGGTCTCTACCACTGAGCCACGCCCCCAGGCTCCTATGGGTGTGGTCCTTCATGGTTTGCCTGAGGATGAGGATGAGCCATATGGATCCTGACCACCCATTTGAAGAACATAGTGGTTTGCATGGGTTGGGGTTGATTACCTAGAATCACTCAGCAAGATGTCAGGAAAGATGGTTGAATTAGAGTCTAATTGGGTCCTCCCCAAAAAGTTCTGTTTTGAAGCCCTGGCCTTGAACTTCAGAATGTGACTACCCTGGAGACATATCTTTCAAGTAGGTTATCATACAGGGTACCCTTCCTAGTGGGTCTGAGGTTTACATAAGAAAAGGACATCAGAGGTGGGGGAGGTGGCTCAGTCAGTACTCTGCTTGCAAACATGAGGGCCTAAGTTTGATCCCTGCAATCCACATAAAAAAAGCTGGGCATAGAGGTTCAGACCTATAATCCCAGAAGGACACCTGCGGTTGACCTCTGACCCCCTTTTACCCGCATCCCTGAAGAAGAAATGAGAACACAGACACTCACAGGAAGACACTCACATTCAAGGACACAAGGGGACACATACATTTACAAGCACAGGAGAGAGGCCCCCAGAGGGAGTTGGCCCTTTCTACACCTAGCCCCTCCCTCCAGCCCCATAGGACTATGAGAGACTAAATCTTGGTTGTGTTTTGTTATGGTGACTCAAACAAGCAGGCACAGGTCCTGTCTCCACACTCCAGCTCAAGATGGATCTGGGGCTGAGAGGGTCCTCTCAGTTTATCATCCCCTCACAGAGGCTAGCTAGCTCCTCCTCAGCCAATTGGCAGCACCAGAGGCTCATGCAAGGCCTTGCTTCCTGACAAGCTGTCAAATGGGCAGCGGATAAACGCCTACCCCGTGTGACAGACGGGATATAAAAAGCCTCCTCGGCACTTTTTATTGACTGGAAATCTTATGCTTCATGTCCCATCATCTCCTTGACTAACAGGGCTGCACACAAGCTGGGGGGGGTGTGTCGGCTGGCAGGCACATGCAGCTTTATGTGCCCTGGCACAATGTAGGAATGCCTGGCTCTGCCACCTTCAACAGAACCTGAACCCAGAGCCCAGAGGGATTCTTTCCCTGGTGACTGATCTATTCACTTCTTGGAGGGCAGGGAAGACATCAATGTCACTCCAAGCTAGGACACAATACCACAAAGAGGTCCTTGCATTTACTCATGGGGGAGGGGAAGTGGGAAGGCACACATTGAAACTCTTTGAAAATTTTATAGCTGAGCTGAGCTTGGGACCCAAATCAAAGCTCAAGGAGTCCCAGGACAGATGTGAAAGGTGAAGTAGAAAGAGATTTCAAAGCTCTGTGGGTCCCCAAGGCCCCCCACACTGGGAATCCAGGACTGAGGAGGATGTAGACGTCGGTAAAGGGTTTGGCACACAAGCATGAGGACCAAAGTGTGGATCCCTGGCACCCACATAAAAGCCAGGCACAGTGGCTTTGCCTATAAATCCACTGGTGGGGGTGGGAGCAGTGGAGACCAGCAGATCTCTGGAGCTCACTGGCTAGCCAGCTGAGCTGAACTGCCAAGCTCCAGGTTCAGTGTTTTTGAGATGCTGTCTCGAAAAACTAAGGCGAAGCCAGGCAGCACACCGTTAATCCCAGTGCTCAGGAGGCAGAGGCAGTCAGATCTTTGGGTTTGGGGCCAGCCTGGTCTACAGAGCAAGTTCCAGGAAAGCCAGGGCTACACAGGGAAACCCTGTCTCAAACAAACCAAAACCAAGGTGGAGAGGAGCTAGATGGCTCAGTGGTTATCAGGTTAAGAGCACAGACTGCTCTTGCAGAGGACCCTGGTTGTTCCTAGTCCCCACATTAGGTAATTCACATCTGTCTGTAACTCCAGCTGCAGGAGATCTGACACCCCCTTCCTGCTCCCTGGGCACCTGTACACATATGAGAAATAAACACACTGAGACTTTTTTTTTTTTAATCTTCAAGGAAAGGTAGAGAGGGATTGAGGAAGTCACCTCACACCGATCTCTGGTCTCCATACACACGTGCACAACCACTCACAAGCACACACACACACACACTAATATGCACACAAGGCCAGAGCAGAGCTAACTAGATCCCAGCTGCTGCCCACAATTCTGTGTGGGCTGCGAGTGGGGTGTCTTTGCCTCTCTCTGCACACATCCACCCAGGACCCTCAAGTAACTGCAAGCGGTTAAGTTTGTTCTTCTCTCCTCATCTAGCCCAGCACCCCAGGGACTTCCTGGTGCCAAAAATGTCTATGGCCTCAAAGGCAGCCAGGAGGAAAGGCATGCTGTACTCAACGAAGGGCTGTTTCTTCCTTCCAGAAGAGCTGGGGGCCTTGGTGCCTCTGACAAGGCTGAGCTTAGGAGCCAATCGCTGCTTGGGGAGCCAGTAATTAATAAAGATAGATAATGGTGGACCATCTGTCCCAGCCCGCGCTCCGTGGCAAGGCCACGTCTAACTCTCATTAGGCATTCCAGTGCCGTTGTCCCCACAGATGTTGGCGGTGGCTGCCTCAGTCCCATGGGAAGACAGAGGTTGAACATATTTAGGCAAACAGCACGGAACAGGCTGGGTCTCAGTCATGACGCTCCTACAGGGTCCATGTCAGCCAAGATTCAAAGTGTAAGGGACCTTCATTGCCCTCCACCCTGGAAGGTGGCACTTGACACCCACTAAAAGAGGTTCTAATCCCACCATATACTCACTGTGTGACCTTGGGAAAGTGAGCTCAGAGCCAAGCATCCTAGAGGAGAGCGTGGGCTCAGGAAGACAGGGTAGAGGTGAGGGCTTTAGTCTTGTTGTATGCAAGGCTCATGCAGAGGGCCTAGAGCACACACTGCTGTGGATAGGAAATGCTTACTGGACATTGGAGGAGGCATGCCAAGGAGCACAAGTATCTTAGAACATTCTAGAAGGCACTGAACAAAGTTCGTTCTTGTTTGTAAGTTCAGCCATCTGTTACCTTCTATTGTAGCCCTGTGGACAATGTCAGCCTGGAGGAGGGTCCGCTCTGTAGGTAGATGGGGCCAAGCACCTTGAAAACCCAGAGCCTGCAGGACTTACAAGCAAAATGTAGTTTCTCTGGGTAGAGGGGGACTCTGCAGCTTGTACTCTGGGCTTGGTGGGTTCCCTCTGGGTGAATGGCCAGATGTACCCAGTTCAGAGCTCTCTGAAATAAAACAACATCACCAAGGAGAGCCAGACCTGGAATAGAGACTGGAAAGTTGCCTTGAGGGGTCACAGCCCAGAGCTGAGGACCCCGCTGAGGTCACACAGGATGTGGTTCAGCCAGCTGGGGAGAGTTGGACTGTCCCCAGTGTTAGCTTGGAAGGCAGCAGGCAAGTGTCTCCGATTACATGCCTGACATCCAGTCTGACACGCCCAGGCACCCAAGGTTCCTGTCTTTGTCCCAGGTACGATGGGGGTTCTGACAGGGAAACCAGAGAGCCTGCCATTGTTCTTGTGGGCGAAAGTCTCTTGGGAGCCAAAAGAGAAACTGAGGCCTGGGAAGAGAAGTTGGGAAGAGAGTCAGAGCTGGGACTCTCCCCCCCACCCCCCTTGGGTGGGGTGTTCACCAGGCTCCTAGCAAGCTGCTGTGCCTTGCTGGATGGCAAGCAGGGTCGACAGAAACGCGTGGCTTTGGGGGACTTAGCCGCAACAGAGGAGAACAAGGGCAGGAGGGTAGAAAGAGTGGCATCACCACTTTCATGAATATTCATGAGATCATAAATATTCATGATGACCTCCTCTAGGAGTGTAAGGAGAGGCTGTGTGGACAGATGCCTTGCTCCTGAGTCCATTTCAAGACCTGACCCTCTGTAACCCCGGGCTCTGAAGCACCCTACCTAGAAGACCTGGCAGAGCCCCCTCAAAAAGGGTCACCCAAGATCTGAAACACATGACCTGGATGGGGGTTCCAGAGCCCAGCTGGCCAGACACTTGGGCATGGCAGGCTGGGAAAAGTGCCCCACACAGGGCTAGTTATTCCTGGTGACTGGCAGGCAGCCATAAAAGAGCCTGGCCAGGCCAAAGCTGCTCAGCACAGGTGTCACCTGAGGGCCAGCAGGAAAATGTGTTGCCAGGGCAGAGGTATCCAGCACCCAGGTTTCGCTTTCACAGAAATGGGAGGAGAGAAAGGCTCAGAGAGGGCCAGTGATTTGCCCAGTGTTGCACAGCAAAATCACAGAGAAACCCAGAGCTTCAGTTTATGAACATAGAGGGAAGATATCTCTGATATACAGGTAGACTCGGATACAAGGCAGATTCCTTACACATGTGTGTGGCTTTTCTTGGGGCATAATAAAATCTTCAGGACCCAGGGGATGAGTCAGCATTAAAGCTATGCAAGCAAGAGAGTACCCAGAGCCCATGTCAAAGCTGGGTGGGGATGGCAGCCCACCTCTGAAGGCAGAGATGGGATTCCCCAGAGCAAGCCGGGCAGTGGTGGCACACGCCTTTAATTCCAGCACTCAGGAGGCAAAGACAAGTAGAACTCTGTGAGTTCAAAGCTAGCCTGGTCTACAGAGCTGCTTCCAGGATAGTCAGGGCTATACAGATAGACCATCTTGAAAAAACAAAAATCAAAGAAAAAACTAAAACAGAGGAGCCATTGAGATGACTCCTGTCATGACATTAACACACAAATCCACACACATGTTATCACATGCACACATGCAAAAAACTAAGACCTGGAAGAGATTGAAGAAAACAGTAGACACTGACCTCTGGCCTCAGTATGCACACACACACACACACACACACACACACACTCACACACAAACACTCACATGCACAGACTCATGAACTCATGAGCATAAGCCCCCATGCACAGGCGCATGTGCACACATGCACTACATGCATATACCCAGGAAAAAGGGGGGGAATCTCTCAGGGAGTGTTTGTTGAATGAATGACTGATCACGGTCCTAAGTTTGTGTCTATAAAAAGATGGTGAGACCATAACTTGAGATAAAATGGCCTCACACAGAGCCTGCAGAGAAGGCATGCCAGGGGAGGTGCTAGGAAAAGGACCGGAGGAAGCAATGATAAGGAGATGTGGAAGGGTTTGGGTTCTCCAGCCAACCCTGAGGCTAAGATTCCCCCACCCCTGTGCCCATCATCATGGCTAAGAGTCAGCGTCCAAGGACAGAGGAAGTCACCCTGATAAGGAACCAAATGCCGAGGCCCACAGTGAATGGGAAGGGGAAAAAAATCATAAAAGATGGTTTTTATTTTTTTAAAAAGGTTCATCAGGAAAATGTCTGCCTCATTCCAGAGGCCCTCCTGCAAACACTCAAAAAAAAAAAAAGAGACTACAAATTAAGAAAATGAAAATAGCCCTCGACTTACCTGATACCACCGAGAGTAACCCTAACATCCAGGGAAGGAGGGTGAGTGGGAGGGAGGGCGGTCGGAGGGAGGGTGGCACTGCCCTGGGAGCTAATAAACATTACTCTGCCACTGAAATAGCAAGAGCATCGGGCACAAAACAAAACCGGACAGATCATCTATCACAGAGAGGAGATGGATGGCTCCTGCCCGCCAGAGAGGCTAAGCTGGTCCATCCAGGGGGCTGAGGCTTGGTGCAGTGGAGGGTCTGCGCTGGAGAGAGGAACTGCTTTCAAGTGGCAAAGATAGGCTCCCTGTGTTACAGCAGACAGACCCTTGGGTGCGTGGAATCCCTCCCAGGACAGGGGCTGAACTCAGAGCATCCTGTGTGTGCCTACCAGGACACTGGCCCAGGCAGACTCCACTCCTGTCTAAGCAACCCCCCCCAAATGCAACAAGCACCAGACACTGAGTAGTTCTCAGTATGTCCACAGTGTGGGGCTGTAGCTGGAGTACACCCCCAAAGCACAGGGGGTTCTAAGGCTCAACACCACACAGACAGAAGAAGAAACACAAGAACTGATGTCTCAGACGGTCACAGCTACTCAGAGTAGGCTGAGACAGGTGGACTATAAAATTAGGACCAGACTCAACTACACAGTTCCACATCTGCAGGGACAACTCAGAGAGACTTTGTCTTAAAATAGAGGGCTGGGGCATAGCTCAGCAATACAGCATCTATCTAGAATCCACAAGTGGGGGCTGGGAACGTGGCTCAGTGGTAGAGCCCCTGCCTAGAATCCCCCAGTGAGGGGCTGGGGGCGTGGCTCAGTGGTAGAGCCCCTGCCTAGCATCCCCCAGGGAGGGGCTGGGGGTGTGGCTCAGTGGTAGAACACCTGCCTAGAATCCCCCAGTGAGGGCCTGGGGGTGTGGCTCAGCAACACTGAAGTTGCCCAGTATGCTACAGGCCCTGATTACCATCAGCAGTACCACAAAATAAATAGTCCCCAAGAATACCCTGAGTTCTCTTTGTACTGAGGTCAAGGACATCCTCCTGACCATAGTGAATAAATGACCCTGGGCCTGGCAGACTGGCGGGCTAGTCTGGTCTCTAGGCAAAGAGCTCTTTTTCTCTAAGACTGCAGAGAGTCACAGGCAACTGCTGAAGTATCAGGCTACTTAGCATAAAGAAGTGCCTGGTCCTTTTCCCTGATGGGGGGCCATAGAGAGCACCATGGCGGACCACCCAGCCAGTCCCAGGGTGACATCAGCCACCGAAGGTCCCACAGCCTCCCAAGCCCAGCTGTGTACCCAGAGCAACCTCGCTGCAGCCTCCCTGGAGACCCTACAAGAGACAGATGGAGAGAGCAAAGAGGAAGGTGGGGACAGATGGGGAGGTGAGGAAGTGAGGAGGAAGACAGGCAGCCGGCAGGAAGGAGGCAGGGGACAGAGAGGACGAGAGAGACTTCCCGGGAGCGAGCCATTTCTGGACCCCACCACCTACACAGGGCTCGCTCTCCTCTCCCTCCCTACCAAGTCCTTGCCTCGCCTGCCAGAGCAGATTTCTCCACTTCCCCAAGCATACCGCTTCCCAGGACTCTGCCTCCCGGGGTTTCTTCCCAGGGCTGGATTCTGTTCTTAGAAGAGAGATCTTTCATCCTGAGCAAATGACTTAATTCAGGGAGAAAAAAAAATCAAGCTCTTTTCACCTGCAGACAGTCAGGGCTGCCCCCCGATCCCCACCATCTGGTGGAGAATCCCAAAGCTACCCAGACCAGCGCCAATTTTTAATGTCCTCTGGACCCCCAGGACCACCCAGAACAACCCCTACCTGAACTCCATCCATTCAATGGCTAAAACCCACAGCGGATGTGGAAGATGGCATCCGAGGGCCTGCAGGACAGAGCAAGGCTTCTTCCCTAGTGATCAGAGCCAGCAGCTTGCCCTGCCCCACCCCATAGGCAGCCCCCTCCCCAGGCCAAGGTGGCTCCAGCCAGGACCCCAGCCTCCTGGCTCCCAGCCCCCTTCACTGTGACACCAAAGCCCTCTGGTTCTGGCATTTCCCAAGGGTCAATTAAGATGTCTGGAGTTGATTAGACTCTGACACTGATGAAACCCAGAGGTAATTAGCAAGTGGGAAAAAAGTTTTGATTAGTCCTCAGCATAATTCTCTCCAATTATTCAAAGTTCATGCCTGCAGGAGGTGGAGTGCCCCAGGAATACTTATTTATAACCAGATTTTTTCCCCCTCACCAACTTTATGCATCTAGTGACTCTTTAGGACTTGAACTTGTTTAGTTGGAGACCTGGGCAGGGGGCCAGGCTGAGCCAGTTAGAAGCAGAGGGGTTCAGCTGAGGGTCACAGGCTCTCTGGCTTTTAGGACAGAGCCTGGGGATTCCCTCACGAACTCGCTCACTCTGCATCCAGAGAATTTTGGGGTGAGAATGCCTCTACCTTTTCTCACCATGATCTTTGCACCCCAGGAGGCAGGGGTCCATACCCTGTTTATAAGAGCCAAAAAGGAGCCCAAGGTGAAGGCCAGAGTCAGGCAGGTGCAGACCCTTGCCCAGGCCTCGCCTTTCCCCACCCCCCTCCCACTCTTGCTTATAGCCTGAGGCCCTGGTCAAGTCCCCAGGTCCCTTCTTCTGGAAGTCATTATGTTTACAAAAAATGGGGACCATTGTGCTGGGCAAAAAGCCAAAGTGACCTCCAAGCCCTGCTGTGTGTCACTGGTAATCTATTTCCCACGGAGACTCCATACCCACCTCTATAGGATATGAAGATCCATAGTGCATAGAAAAGCCTGGGACAGACACGGGATGCTCTGGTGAGTCCAGTTGACCTGGAAGAGCCCAGCCTAGACATCCCGGGCTGAGAACAATCATAGATGTTCAGAGGAGAGGTGAATGGGGGATGGGCTAGCTGGCAGGAGGGAAGCACGGGTCACAGGGAAGCATTTCCCACCATCAAGACCATGCGGCTGCCTCCGACCATTGCCTAACAGTGAGTTGCTGACTCTGATCTGGTATTGTCACGTCCTGGACCATTACAGGGCTGCAGGGGTGAGGTGTCACAGGAGGCTGTGTAATGGGCTGTCTTGGAAACCTGCTCTTCTGAGGACACTCTGGATCACACAAACAGGTCTCAGCCAGCTCCAGTGTTCAGGCCGGAGCAGTGTACATGCTTGACTGAGGGCCTTTCAACTCCAGGGAAACTGCTTGTCTCACACCGTTGGTCGTCGTGAGAGCAGAGGCCAGACTCACCTAAGATGGACAATGTGGTACTTGCCAGCTATCTCAGCTCTCAGAAGGCAGAGGTGGGAGGGTCTTCAGATCTAGGACAGTCTGAGCTACATAGCCAGACCCAGTCTCAATAATAATAGTAATAGTAATGATCATTATCATTTTATGTTTGCTATATTATGTATTATATATAACAATATTCTCCTTTGATAATCATTATATGTTATATTATATATTATAACTATTATTATTTATTATTATTATTATATTTTCTCCTGAATTGAAGACTCATTATTTTAAGGCATTAGATTCAGGTGAATGGATAAATAGGCATGGCTATGGAAAAGAAGGGCAAGCCTGCTCAAACAGGCCCACACAGCCAGACCTGCACAGCCCCAACTCCCTAGCCCCGCCCACCTCCCTGATCAAACCGACCGACCAAGCTTTTGAACCAGCTTGGGCCTCCTCCCCTCTGGGCTGCAGAAGGAGGCCACATATCTTCTGGTCCTCATGGGGAATCTCAAAGCTTTAGTTTTCTACGGGGTCACCTGAAGCCTTCCCAAGCCCCCTGACCCCAGCCACTCCTGTCAAACCTGCCCGATAGATGAGAGCTTCATAGTCTCTTTTTGTTTGAATTAATTGAGCCCGACCCAGTGAGGGCTCTGGCAGCTCCTGCCTATGTGTAATGGGCTGCTTATTAGCAGGGCAGTTCTGAGAGAAGTTGGTCCAGATTCTGCCCAATTAACGCTGCCCTAAGTCGCAGAGGGTGGCACAGACAGAGCAGAGATGTGGCCCAGCCAGCAAGTAGCAAGGAGGGACCTTAATGTCTCTTGGTACTGGGCCCTGCTTGGACACTGACCTGCTAGTCTATCCTTGTTGATACCTGTACTTATGCAGCCTCAGTTTCCTCTCCCCCATTTGAAACAGCCCAGAAGACACAAAAATGACATCTTTTGTTCAGTGCATCCCAAGGGACAGGCCATGCAAGTCATTACTGCCCTTCAACTAAATGAATCCCACAGTTCAGACGGGCAAAGAGTATGTCATGAATTTTCACACTCCTGTCTTTGTGTGGGCAGATCATTAATGCTGGTTCTTAGGAGGGCGTGGCTGCAAGTTATTTAGGCATGTTTACTCTTTCAGAGACTGCAAATGTCCCCAAACCGGTCACAGCATTTCTATTTCTCCATTAGCAGTCCACATGGGAGTGTCTGCCTGTTACCCCATGTCGTTGCCAACACTTGTTATACGTTTTGATTTTAGTCACTCTAACAAGAGGGACTTGAGATCTCACTGTGGTTATTTCCCTGGTGACTAATAACACCGAACAGATTTTGTTTACTTTTTTTTTAAAATTAAGACCTACTGTGTGTGGCCAGGGTAGTCTCCAACTCTCCAGTCACCTGCCTCAACATCTCGAACACTGGGATGGTAGACATGATCCAGCATACCTGGATTTAGTGAGAAATCTCTTTTTTGTGTGCTTGTTTCCTTTTTCAAAATTAGTGTGTTTCTGTTGTACACACGTGTGTGCAGGCTACATGTGCATGTGTGTGTGGACTCACGTGGAAGGCAGAGGTTGGCATCAGGGGTCCTCTTCAATCTCTGTCCACTACCTTTTCTGCAGCCAGGTCTCTCATTGAAACTGAGCTCTCTGATTTGACCAGACTAGCTGGCCTGTGAGCCTCAGAGATCTGCGTGCCTCTGCCTCCCCCACTGCTGGGGTTGCAGAGGCGTGAGGCCACGTCTGGCTTCTTATGTGGGCCCTGGGAATTGGAACCCAGGTCCTCATGATTGCACTGAGCCATGTTCCCAGCCTCCTTGTGTGTTGAAAGAGTAAAGTATCTGTTTAGACATTTTGAGCGTTTTAAAAAACTTGTGTTCGTAGTTTCCTGTTAATGAACTGTAAATGTTCTTTACATATTCAGAATGCAAGTCTTCTGTTGGATAAATATTTGGATACATTTCTCCCAGTTGGTGGCTTCTGTTTCCATGGGGGAGAATCTTAGCAACTATGTTCGAGAGGACACAGGGAGATGAGAGCTCTCCATAGGTGCCTCAGCCTGGTATCCAGATCCTCAATGGACCCTGCTGTATTCCTAGATCCACTGCTCTCTCTGCTAGTTGCCGACCCTTGATCCTTGGCTCTGGCCTCCTCGGTGGGACCTGCAGTTGGATGTCCCTACAGATACCTTCCCGGACCCCACACAACCTGGACACCCAGCCAAAGACCATACAATAGCCACAACTCACAAGCCTCCCCCTCGAAAAGGCCCTGGGAAAAACTCAGAATGCATCTGCTGCATTTATTACTGTCCAGTTGCTGTGTTGAAATACCCAACAAGTGATGTGAGGAAAGCAGAGCGTACTTTGGCTTACAGTTCCAAGGTAGACAGTCCATTATGGTGGCAGGAGCATGAGGTGGCCAGTCACATTGCATCAGCAGTTAGTGTGAGTACTGCTGCTCAGCTCACTTTCTCCTTTCTCTCTCATTTAGTCCAGAACCCCAGCATAGGGAATGGCATTGCCCATAATGAGGCTACTTCGATTCACTTACTCAAGATAATCCTTCATCAGCACATGCAGAGTTTTGTCTCCAAGGTGATTCCAGGTCCTGTCCACATGACAGTCAATCTAAACCATCAGATTGGGTGCACTCTCTGAAGCTCATGCGTTTCCAGCCACAGCATGTACTTGGTAGCAGCCTCCGCGACTGATACCTGTGAGACCCCTCCTTCCGTGGTTATACCCTCAGATGGTCAGTCTGCTCTCTAAATGGCAAGGTGAAGTAAGAGAGAAGGGATGTGGAAAGAGCTGTCAAGATGAACATATAAGAAAACCCACTTAGAAGAGAGAGATTGGAAAACTCCCCCAACACAGGCCATACACAAAAACAGATGAGGAAAGGCCCATGATGCACAGAGAAGGCAGAGGCTCTGTGAATAAGTAGTGGCTAAAAGGGACTCAGCTTCACAGGATCCAGAATCACCTAGGAGACAAGCCTCTGGGAATGCCTGTGAGGCATGAAGACCTACCCTAGCTATGGATGGCACGGTCTGTCCCATTGGCTGGGGTTCTGGACTGGATAGAAGGGTCACCTGGACAGGACCTGGAATCGCCTTGGAGACCAAGCTCTGGGTATGTTGAGGAGGGATTATCTTGAGTAAGTGAGTTGAAGTGGGAAGGCCCACCCTCACTGTGGGCAGCACCATTCCCTAGGCTGCAGTTCTGGGCATCTGATCCTGAGCATCAACATCCATCTCTCTCTCTCTGCTTCCTGACTGTGCGTTCAGAAGGACCAGCTGCCTCATGTTCCCACCACCATGCCTTCCCCACCATGATGGACTGTACCTTTGAGCTGTGAGCCAAAATCAACCTTTCCTTCCTTCAGTATTTGGCATAGAAATGGGGCAGGAGAGATGGCTCAGTGATTAAGAACACTTGCTGTTCTGGCAAAGGAACTGGGTTCAGTCCCTAGCCCCAACATGGTGGCTCGGAACCACCTGTAACTCTAATTCTAGGACATCTGACACTTCCTTCTGCCCTTGTAGACCCTGGCCATACACATGATATAAAATATATATATATATCCAAACTACGTGTGTGTGTGTGTGTGTGTGTGTGTGTGTGTGTATCCAAATAAAACAGAAATGAGGCAAGCAACTCAGACAACCTATAAAGGACCAGAATTTATACTTCATAGGGTTTCTGAGCATCTTCCTTCAGCTGTCTTCACAGCCCATGTCCACTCTCAGAAGTACTTTTTACCTTTATTATTAAACTTCTTGTTTGTGTCACCCACCATCCATGTGTCCCTGGTCCAATGCATTGTTCTGAGACCCAAGAACCCTGACATCTCAGCGAGTGCCCTCTGAACTCAGATCTGAGGCAAATGATGTTGTAGAAGGCAATGCCTTCCAGGTGAGGCTACAGAGACAGGGGTACCCTTTCCTGGGTGCTGAAGGCCCCTCACCAGGAGGAAGCCATTCCTCACTATGAAGGCACTAGTGAGAAATCAGGGTCTGCAGCCACCAGCCACAGGAGGACACCACTTTGGATGCAGGTCCTCTGGCCCCTTTGGAGTCCCTGCTGGTGCCACACAATGACTCCTGGCTGCAGCTTCCAGCAAGTCTCTGGGGCAGAACCACTTTCTGAGCCCCTCTAAATTGTTCCCTCCCAGAAGTTAGATAGGACAATGCACACTTATTGTTCATAATTTGCTACATTTTAGGCCAATTTGTGGTGTAATTGTAGGCAGCTGATATCCAAACCACTTGTTTTGTGAACCAAAATAAAATAACAAACCAAAATAAACTTCAAAATTAACACACACTTCGATGTAAATCTTCCTCGGACCCCATCTGCCAAAGGCAAGAGAAACTCATCCCCTTGATGTGGAAGACTGAGCTCTGGGGAATGGAAAGACTGTTGCTATGCTATGGGTTTTTTCCTCTGGGCATGACATGCTTGCCATCTTGGGGAAGAAGGTACCTGGACCCTGTAGCCATGGCAACTAACTGATGGGAACAATAGCAGGGTACCAGGTAGACAGGCAGGCGATGGTAATGAACTATTGACACTTCCTAGTAGGAGGTGGAGAGAGTCAGGGTCCCTCACTAGGATTCCATCCACAGTCCCTCCTGCACTCCCCTAACTGCAAGGGATCTTGGGAGATGTTAAGAACACAGGAAGTGGAGGGACTCTGTGATGTAGATTTTATGAGGTCACCATAAAACCATAGGACTTTGCCATGACTCAAGCTCCTGAAAGCAACCCCTCATCTGTAAGGAAGCCCAGTGATCTCACTGGTTGGACCTGGGTGGGACTGTACTTTGGTCTGTCACTGATGCCCTATCTGAGCTGAGTAGCTCTTTATTTAAATCTTCCTAGAAAAAGTAAATGCAATAACTTGCCTGTGGGGTTCCCGGGACTATCTTTAGGGGGCTACTCAGGGCCTTTCCAGGTGGGTGCTGCTGTAACAAAAATCCAAGTCAGATTCTTAAGGTTGGGGAAGGCGTTGACATCAAATTACCCTCCTGAGTGAACCTTATTAGGAGAGAGAGAGAGGGAGAGAGAGAGAGACAGAGAGAGAGAGACAGAGACAGAGACAGAGATACATACACAGAGAGAGAAAGAGACAGACAGACAGAGACAGACACACACACACACACACATACACAGAGATAGACAGAGAGAGAAACTTTGTGACTACAGGGTGGGAAGGCATGATCAGACCTTAAGGTAGAAGAGCAACTATGAGAGACAGCATCATCGCACCAGAGATGGCAAGTTGGGGCCCAGAAGGAAGAGAGAGCCTTCCCTTGGGTTGAAGAGAACTACCCCAAGCCAGCCACTTCATCAAATCAGCTCTACAGGCTTCCAAGTGACTGTCACAGTCAGGCTTGTGTCTTAGAAGGAGGGGTAGGACAAGAGAGTCCAGCCATTCCTCCCAGACTGTGTACGTAAGTGTGCCCTAGTGGCTCATGGCCTCATGAGGTCCTAGGAGTACATAGGCAGAGGAAGGTTACCTGGGGCTTCATATGTGTGGCTGTGGGACAGCCATCATTTGCACCGAGTGTTGACTTTATAGCATGACTCCTTTAAGGTGACCCTCAGTGGTTCCCCCAGGGCAATTGTCTTAGTCAGGGTTACTATTGCTGTGATGAAACACCATGACCAAAAGCAGCGCCGGGAGGAAAAGGTTTATTTGGGTTATAGATCTTTCACACCATAGTCTGTCACTGAAGGAAGTCAGGACAGGAACAAGAACAGGGGAGGAACCTAGAGGCAGGAGCTGATACAGTGATCACAGTGGGGAGGGGCATGCTGCTTATTGACTTGCTCCTTATGACTTGCTCAGTCTGCTTTCTTATAGAACAGGATGTCCAGAGAGGAATGGCACCTCCCACAATGGGCTGGGCCCTCCCACGTTAATTACTAATTAAGAAAATTCCCTACAGCTGAATCATCATTTTCTCAATTGATGTTCCTTCTTTTCAGATGACTCTAGCTTGGGTCAAGTGGACACAAAAGTACCCAGCACATGAACGATGCTATGGCTTGTAATTGGGACCTTACAAGGAAGGGATGGATGTCATTTATGTCTCCCCAGGGTAAGAATTCTCTCAATATCTTCAAAACCCAAGAGGAAGGGGGTGGACCACTGGTTAAGTGTATGCGCTGGTCTTGCAGAGAACCAGAGTTTGGCCACTAGCATCCACTTTGGATGACTTACAACTAGCTCCGGGGTCTACAGCACCCCTTCTGGCCTCTGTGAACACTGCACTCACATGCGCATATCCCTGCACGCATACACATCATTAAAAATAAAAACTAATAATAAACAACTCAGGAGGAGCTGAGAGATGCTTGAACTAAGAAAGGGAAGGGAGGTCTACCATATGCAGCATGACAGGGGCCCTGGAGAAGGAGACAGGCCCTTCATGTTCCTTTTAGAAAAGGTGAACAGAGGACATTTTCTGACTTGTATTAGTGTTCAGGGTGTGTCAGGGGTTCTACACCAAGTGACTTAGTCTGGCCTAGCCCACATGACAAGGTGCACAAACCATACACTTATTATGACCTTGGGTGGGACAGTCTAAGGCCACAGCACTGCCCTGTTTTTTAGCCACTGACTTTGTCCCACTGGGAACTACAGGAGCATAGAGAATGATTTCTAGGAGCGAGAAGGGCAGTTGGAAGCTCTGTGATCTAACAGGAACCAGAGCTCATAGTGGACCCATTCTCTTCCACAGAAGGGCCCAGATAGCTCTGGGGAGATACAGTAGTTTGTGTTTTCCAAAGATGGCTGCACTACCTCTCTTATGTAACATCTTACTCTTTCAAGGTGACCTTAGCTTTTCTGCAATCGATCATTGGTGGGGTCTATCTTCAATTTTGTAAGATCTTGGCTCTCAGGGTTCAAGGAGGGCATGGACACAGACTGTCCTTTGAGGCAAGAGATTTATTAGAAGAGATATTAATACTATAGACAGCGCAGCACAGTGAATGCTGTGAAGAGAGTTCTGACCAATGGGGCAGTGTGGGGGTTCCCATTTGTCCTGGCTTCATCTCTGTTGCTGTGATAAACTGCCCTGACAGAAAGCAACTTACTGGAGGAAAGGATTTCTCTCAGCTCACAACTCCATCGCTGCAAGGGAGTCAAGGCAGGAACCAGAAGCAGCTATTCACATCACACCCACCCTCAAGAGTGGAGAGAAACATACGCATGTACACTTAGCATTCAGCTAGCTCTATCTTATACAGTCTGGGATTTAAGCCTAGGGGATGGTGCCGCCCACAGTGGGTAGGTTTTCCTATTTCAATGATCTACAGTCAAGATATCCCCACAGGACAGCTCAATCTAGGCTATCTATCCTTAGGTTGTATCAAGATGACATTTTTAAAACTTACTTTTAAAACTTGATCACACATTCGTAAAGGTTTCAGAGAGAGAAGGAAGGTTCTGTGGCATATATTGAGTGAGTAACCCATGGTGTGTGTCTGCAGTCTGGTTCTCTCTTATTCCCCAGTGCGAGGTAAGGGCCAAACATACAGCCCTTCAGTTAATGTGTGCCCTTGTCTAAGGTGTGCCACATGTAGGCACTGAGAGCTTTGGGTGCTTGGTAGACTTCCTTTATGGAAGTGGGAACCATGGATTCACAGATGATCATGATGGGGGTGGGGAAGATTGGAGAGAGAGAGAGAGAGAGAGAGAACTGCAGGTGGGCATGGCTTGAGTAGCCTATAGCCCAAAGCTAATACAATTGACCCTGTTGCATGTAGCACAGCAGAAGGGATGTCCTAGATTCTTTGCTTTAGGTCTTGAAAATCTATGATGCAAGTACCTGTGAGATGGCTCAGCATATCAAGGGGCTTGCTGCCAAGCCTAATAACCTGAGTTTGATTCCTATAACTCATACAGTGGAAGGAGAGAACCAACTCTCTCAGGTTGACTTTTGACCCCTTTATGTGCACCATAGCATGCACACATGCACGCATGCACACACACTCTCACACAAAATCAATAAATAAATGAAACAATTTTTAAACAAATAAAGGAAGAGGCCACAGCTTCACTTCATTTCCTGGAGCATTCATGTGTGGAGCCAGCCCCACACTGGCTGGGAAGAAGCTTTGTGGCCCTGGCTGACAGGCAGGGTCATCCACCAGCCTCAGATACCACCTTTGAATTGAGTCCCAGCTCCTGTCCAGCCTTCTGATCAATGCACCACAGAGTGGAGACAAGCCTTTCCCATCAAATCCGGTTCACATTATAGATCCAGGAGGGACACAAGTCAACATCCAAGGCCATTCAAGCTATTATGTCCCAGCAGTCAATATATGACAGATAGGACCCAGATGTGTGTGGCGGCCAGACTTGGTCTCTGGGGGGGATAATATCACAGTTCATTAATTTATTTTCATCTACATTTATTTATTTGGTGTATGTACACATGTATGTACATACATTCTAGGAGAGGTACATGCTTAAGTGTGGACATGCATGTAGAGGAGAGAGGTCCATCTTGTTCCTCAGGAACCATCCTGATTTATGAGACAAGGTTTCTTGCTGGCCTGTCCCTGCCTCCACAGTGCTGGGGTGACAAGCACATGCATCATGTCCAGCTATTTTTTTTTAATGTGAGGCTGGGGATTGAACTCAGGTCCCCATGCTTATAAAGCACTGTTAATGTTCTTATTCTATTTCTTCATTATGTGAACGTGCACATGAGTATGCCACACTGTGTGTATGGAGCTCAGAGGACAACTTGGGGGAATCATCTCTCTCCTTCCACCATGGGGATCATGGGGATCAAACTCAGACCATCATGCATAGTGGTAAGCGCCTTCACCCATTGAGTCATCTGGCTAGCCTGTGATGTTACCTTGTAGCTGTAATGTGGCCCTTGAAATCCCATTATGTTGAAGACTCAGCATCCTCCAGACAATATCCCTTCCGTGATGCTCTCGGCCACCACAGACTCAAAGCATTGTTTGAAAGCTTTGAAACTATAAGCCAACATAAATCTTTTCCCTTGTTATGTTGATTATCTCGGGTATTTTGTTACAGTAGCAGAAGACTAATTGACATTAGTTTCTGTATGCAAGCATTTAAGGTGGTCAAGTGTGAATATATACAAAGTAATATATTTAGAATTGAGAGAGAGAGAGAAAGAGAGAAAGAGAGAGCGAACCTCTTGGCATAGTGCACACCTGTGTGTGTGCAATTGCACATGTATGTGGAGGTCAGAGGACAATCTTAGCTGTTATTTCCCAGAAGCTGTCCACCTGTTTGAGACAGTTTGTCACTGGCTAGGCTGCCTGGCCAATGATCCCAGGAATATGACTATGACTGCCTCCCCAATACTGGAGTTAACAAACAATATACCACCTAGCCTATTTTTATGCAGGTTCTGCAGGTTTTCCTGCTTGCACATCAAGTACCCTACCAATTGAATCATCTCTCCAGCCCTTCAAACCAACTTTTCAAAAGCACTTACAAACACATCTGATATACATTGTTTCCGCTGCCTGTAAGAGCCTCTTTAGGAGGACCTGCAGACTCACTGCTAAGAATGGCCTTTAAGGAGGTCTGTCTGGGCTCTTATTGTTTCAGTTCAATAAACACTTAAGACCACAATGTTTACACGGTTGCTAACATGCCCACTCCCGAGCATTCTTAGAAACCTCTTTAAATGGTCTGTAAATACTGCCACACTCCTTACATCCAGTACCAAAATCACTCCGCAAGTCCTTGTTTATCCACAGATGCTAGGAAGTGAGTAAGGAGATTGTATCCCAGCCTCTGAACAAACAGATAATTCTGGGAAGTTTTTTTAAGAAAAGCTAGCTTCTGTTAGGAGCTATTACTTAGGCCTGAGATAGCCCACAGCAGTTCAACATTGTCATCTTACATTGTTTTTCTCTTTTATTTCTTTTTTACATGGTACTGGGAGGCGAATCTATGATCTTGCATGCTAGGGCCACTGATCTATACCCTCAAACTCTTGCCAGGGGATTCTAGGCAGGGGCTCTACCACTGAGCCACGCCCCCAGCCCCTCCCTGGGGGATTCTAGGCAGGAGCTCTACCACTGAGCCACGCCCCCAGCCCCTCACTGGGGGTTCCAGGCAAACAAGATACTGCTGAGCAACACCTCCAGCCTTATTAACATTTTTAAAAAATTCAATTTATTAATTTAGTGTGTATGCCATGTTGCATGTGCTGAGGTCAAAGGGCCTGCACTATCCAGTTCTCTCTTTCTACTGAATGAGTTCTAGGGATTAAACTCAGGTCTTAACAGCAAGTACCTTCACAGGCTGGGCCATCTCACTGGAGATATATATCTAGATCTAGATATAGATACTTAATTTTATATAAATTGCCCAGGCTGACCTTGAACTCGTGATCCTCCTGATTCAACCTCTACAGTATCTGGTAGCTAGAATAACAGGCCTACACCACCAGCCGTGTCTGCACGTCTTTTTTATTCATTTGTTTCTTGGGTTTGTATATTCCAGTAAAGTTTTTCACTTTTGTTCGTTTTCTCTTTGTGACTGGTATTCCTGTGTTCTGACATCTGGCACTCATTAATGATCTTCTGGGTTCCTAACAGCTTGGGTACACCCACTTAGCAGCTCTACCATTGGCAGTGCTCACAATGTCACAGGCTCCATTTTGCACCAACTGCTCTCCTTTGATAGCTCTCCCACAGTCCTGGCATCGCCAATATGCTGGAGTCTCCACTACAACTGAAGCTGAGCCTCACCAATGGCCTCTCCTGGCCTCTCTTTGGGGAGACACAGACATGCCACACAGTGACAAGCCTCAGCTTCTCTCCATGACCTCTTTACGTCTTCTAAATCAGCATCTTGTGAGAAATTCTTACACACTATCAAGCCTTGTTGCTGGCTTGGTGCACAGCCTTGGGTCCCTCACTGGACCACAGCTTCTAGGTGTCGACTCTAAGGAAATATTTCCCAGAAGATTTTGCCTCAGTGATGCTGGTTTGTTTGTTTTTTTTTTTTCCATTTTGCTTTTCTTAAGTCACAGTTTGTTTTTCAGCCCCAAGATGATCAGATGATCAGAAGCACAGGTTCTTAATTCAAAATGCCACACAGAATAGCCTTGTTAGTGTCTTTGAGGGACTCTCAACCTTCCCTCTGAAGCCTTGGAAGCCATTTACTCTTCCCAGCATTATCTTCCAAGTCCTTACAACAACTCCTTAAGCTCTGAGCATTTCAAAGCTTTCAAGTCTTCATTTTCTTCACACAGAAGTGTCCAAGGCATAAAACCCACAAGGTCAGCTACATCACAGCAACACCCCACTTCTGGTACCAATTTCTGTTTGCGTCTTTGTTGCTGTGATAAAATACTGACCAAAAGTAACTTGTGTGGAGTAGGGCTTTATTTGAGTTTACAGTCTACCATCGATGGACATCAAGACAGGAGTTCAAAGCAGGAACTTGGAGTCAGAAACTGAAGCAGGGAACTGCCTTGCTTCCCCTACTTGCTTAGTTACCCTTTGTATATAGCTCAGCCCCATCTGATTGGGATAGCACCACCTACATTGGGCTGGATCTTCCTATCAAGAAAATGCTGCTGCAGACAAGTTCACAGGCCAAACTGATAAAGGCAGTTCCTCAGTTGAGATTCCCTCTTCAAAAATATGTCTAGATCTATGTCAAGTTGACAAAAAACTAATTTGCATAAGGAGACAATGGAGGGGATCAATGGAGGGGATTTTCTTTGTTTTGGGTTTTTTTTGTTGTTGTTGTTATTATTTTGGTTTTGTTTTGTTTTGGTGGGGTGGGTTTTTTGTTTGTTTTTGAGTCTGAGTTTCACTATGTAGCCCTGGTTGGCCAGAAACTCACCATGTAGACCAGGCTGTCCTCCAACTCACAGAGATCCACCTTCCATTGCCTCCTTAGTGCTAGGACTAAGGGCCTGTGGCACAATGTCTGGCAAGAGAGGCATTTGGATCAAGTTCACAGGTGGGAGCTCAACTTCTCCAGGAGACTCCCTGAGCCCTGCCATGTCTGAGCCATGGCTACATCCAGCTGGCTTACGTTCTGAATGGATATTCATGCTGTGCCATTTCTCCTGTGCCAGCCTTTTCCCATTCTTTGCCCATCTACAAAGCTGTAGGGCCCAGAAGAGGCCAGCCCCTCCCTCTACTGCTCAACCACCCTATCTCTGCAGCCAGGGTCACTCTGCTACAGAGATGGAGCACACCCTGAGGCTCCTTTTGCTGACCTTGAGGCCAGCTCAGCAGAGACCACAGCCTCAGAACTAGGCCTCTAACACATGTTAGAATCAGGATGGAGGGCTCTTCTACATGGGTGCCATACTGGGGTAAGCAAGGGCTATTCTAAAGAGTGAGCTAGAAACCAGGTGGCACCTTTAATCCCAACACTGGGGGGCAGAGGCAGGTGCATCTCTGTGAGCTTGAGTCCAGCCTGGTCTACAGAGAAAGTTCCAGGATGGCCATGGGAACCCTGTCACAAACAAACAAACAAACATACAAACACAGAATGGGCTAGGATTATGCTCAGTGAGTAATAGTACTTGCTGTGCAAGCATGAGGTCTCAGTTCAAATCCCAGCACTCCAAAGAACCTAGATGTGGCCATACATGCACCTGTAACGCCAATGCTGTGGGGCAGGGCAGGCAGAGGCAGGAGGATCGCTTGGGCGTGCTAACAGCCCAGCTCCAGGTTCAGTGAGATCCTAATCAGAGGGATAGGATGGATGGTGACAGAGAAGGAACCCTGATATCCTTCTCCAGGCTGCATTCATGCACAGGCACACTCAGCAGCACACACAAGCCCCGCTCCCCCCATACACACACATGACGTCTTTGCTGATATTGCCAACCACATCAGGATCTCTCAGCCTCCCCTCCTGCCTCCTCAACAGTCCCCTCTCAGGCAGGACAAAGCTCCCCCACCAGCCTCTCCCACGCCACCGATTACGCCAATGAAATCCGTGTTCTTGCCTAAAACCCTTTTCTTCCTTGAAAAGCGGTGCTCTTGCAAAGAAAGCTTTCAGCGGATCGCCTTAGCTGTGAGCTTTTCAACATTCTCCTAGAGTGGCCATTGATTTCTTTGTTCTTGGCTCTCTGTCCACAGTGTCCCTGAGGCAGCTGGGGCCCCTGACTCAACCAGGCAGAGGCCACAGAGCCAGGAGAAAATGAAGGGAAAAGATAAAAAAGCTTGGAAAAGATAAAAAAAAATGCATCTCCTCAGAAATGCACCAGCTGCATCACAGTGTAGGGAGAACACAGCAGGAGCCAGGGCACACGGAAGGCCAACTGTCCCCTCTGCCTTACCTTCCTTCCAGTCTGGTGGGCATGTCACCCACCTACCCAGCATTCCCTGCCCACAAGTGAAGCTTGTTTAG
>JADRCH010000139.1:2850280-2861898 GCA_019843965.1 Rhynchomys soricoides
GGATGTGATAGACCATCACATGGACCAGTCTACTGCAGGATGTGATGAACCATCACAACGGACCAGTCTACTGCAGGATATGATGCATCATCACATGGACCAGTCTACTGCAGGATGTGATGGACCATCACAATGGACAAGTCTACTGCAGGATGTTACAAACCATCACAATGGATGAAACTCTCTGAAATCCTGAACATAAACAAGCCTCTCTCCCTTGAGTTGTTTCTCTTAGGTGGTTTTAGTTTGTTTTTTGTTTTCTTTTTCACAACGCTAAGAAAGGTAACTGAAACACAGAGACTCCAGAATCACATGTCCAAAGTGCTCGTCATTCATAGCAGACAAATGTGACTGGGTGGATGGGCAAGGCAGAACCCACTTGTACCCAACACTCAGCCAAGAGAAAAGAGCCAGCCTGAAATCCCAATTAGGGGGAACAGCCAGGCACAGAATGGCTCCTGCCATACAGTCCTGCTTATACCCAGAGAGACGGAGGGCATAAGGGAGGAGAAGAAAGAGGGAGAGGAGGGGGAAGTTGATAGCTCATGCCTGCTGCTCCAGCATTTGGGAGGCAAAGTCAAGAGAGTTGCCACAAGCTTAAGGTCAGCCTGGACTGCATAGGGAGTTCAGGACCAGCCAGAGCTACATAGTAAGACTCTGCCTCACAAAGATGGATAGATAGATAGATAGATAGATAGATAGATAGATAGATAGGACAGACAGACAGATAGATACATGGATAGATAGATAGACAGACAGATAGATACATGGATAGATAGATATAGATAGATAGATAGATAGATAGATAGATAGATAGGACAGACAGACAGATAGATACATGGATAGATAGATAGATAGACAGATAGATACATGGATAGATATAGATAGATAGATAGATAGATAGATAGATAGATAGATAGGACAGACAGACAGATAGATACATGGATAGATAGATAGATAGACAGACAGATACATGGATAGATAGATAGATAGACAGACAGATAGATAGGATGGACAGACAGACAGACAGACACATGGATGGATGGATGGATGGATGGATGGATGGATAGATAGATAGATAGATAGATAGAAAGAAAAGGAGAGAAAAAAGGAGGAGAGAGGAAGAGGTGTAGAAGAGGAGGGGGAGAAGGAAGGGGAGGGAGGATGGAGAGAGAGAGAAGACCAGAAAGCTAGTAACCAGAGGTGTCCTTAAGCTGGAATGAAACAAGCAGAAGGTTCTAGAAAGCTTCTCAGCCCCTGTCATGCTGGGCCTCTGGATTAAGTAGCTCGGCTCCCCCCCTCCCCCCTTCACTGCCTGGACACCTGCTCATTGTCCTCTCAAGGTCAGAGGAGGGGCCTAACCACCCAGGGGCTCAGCCAGCCTTAAACCAGCCAGGCTTGTGTCTCAGCTAATCCTGACAGCAGGGCAGGTAGGGAAGGGGAGGGGCAAAGTGCCTGAGTCAGGGACTTTCCCCCTGCCGCACTCACTTGGCCTCTGACCAGCAAAACAGCAGCTGGACAGAGTTACCTCCCTACTGGAGGACTTAAGCCTGGAGCCCAAAGACTTGGCTGACTTGGGGACCTCCCCCCACCCCACTCCCACACTTGATTGACCTCCTCTCTAACTCCCCAGGCCATAGAAGTCAGCAGGAGACTTCAAATGGGGAGCTGACTCCAGTAGAGCCCCACCTCCACCCCTGTGGGACATCAGGGTTCACTGTCAAAGTCTCAGGTACCAGTTATGATGTGGGGTACAGCTTGTGGCATGGGGGAGGGGGGTTGTTTTGTTTTAGGTTTTCAGAAACAGGGTTTCTCTGCCATGTCCTGGAACTCACTCTGGAGTGCTGGGATTCTTTCATCCCAGCTAGTCCCACCATGACCAGGCTTGAGGGGACTGGTTTTTATTGGTGATGCAATCTCAAAGTTTGGAGGATGACTCCTGGCCACACTGGCTCTGCCCATACCACTGTGCAAGAAAAGGCAGGTCTAGGCTTGTTTACAAAGCCCGAAGACCCTTCTCTCCTCTGCTCTAATGGAAATAGGGCCTGGGCTCTCCTCTCTAAACAGTGGGGGCCAAAGCCCTTACGTATGAATATAGGGGTCCTGGCTTTCTATGCTGCTGCTACTAGGGCACCCTGCCAAGGGCTGGGTGTGACTCCTTGTCTTCCACTACCCCATCATGTCCTTGTCATCCTGGCTTGCAGATGCCTAAGCATCTCCCATCCCCCAATCAGTGGGACCTCCTGCTGGCTCACTTCAGCCACTGAAGTCAAGTTCCCCCAGGTCCTGAGGCCTCTTGCTCACCCCTGCTTAATTGTGCCTCCCCCATTGCCTATGCTTAAGCCCTAACCCACTGGATCCAATAGGGTGATCGCTTGATGGAGACAGAGCCTTTAAAGAGGGTGATTAAGGAAAATGAGGTCATCAGGTGGGCCTTAAGGCAATCCGACTCAGGTCCTTAGAAGAAAAGATTAGGGCTGGAGAAATGGTCCTGTGGCTAAGCTTCACCGGCTGCTCTTACAGAGGACCGGAATTCAATTCTCAGGACCCACATGGTGGCTCACAACCATCTATAATACCCTCTTCTGGGCTCTGTGGGCACTAGGCACACACATGGTGCATAGACATACATGAAGGCAAAACTCTCATACACATAAAATAAGAATACGTAAATCTAGCTGGGCATGGTGGCACACGCCTTTGATTCCAGCACTCTGGAGGCAGACAGGAGGATCTCTGTGAGTGCGAGGCCAACCTGGTCTACAGTTCCTGAACAGCCAGGGCTACACGGAGAAACCCTGTCTCAAAATACAAGTGACAATGAAAAGAAAACCTTTTAAAAGAAAAGACTAGGAGTTGGAAAGGTGGCCCCATGGATAGGCACTCATTATGCAAGTGTGAGGGCCCGAGGTCAAATTCTCAGCCCTCCTGTGATGTTAGGTGAGGCAGCACGTGTCTAAAATCCCAGCATTCCTAAGGCAAATGGGAGGCAAAGATAGACAACCTGGACGTTGTCGGGCCAGCAAGTCTGGGGCACAAACAGCAAACAAGGGATCCTTCCTCAGGTTGACCTCTGCCCTCCACATGTGCAGGTGACTCACAAATCAGTGGGGGGGGGGGGTTAAAAAGAAGAGATTAGGCAAGGCCTAGTGGTCAAGCCTGCAATACAAGTGCTTAGGCAGCTGAAGCTTGCTGGGAGTCAAATCAAAGGCAGTGTGTCTACAAAGCAAGTACCAGAAGAGCCTGGGTTAGAGCCCCTCCTCCTTACACACACACACACACACACACACACACACACACACACACACACACGAGAGAGAGAGAGAGAGAGAGAGAGAGAGAGAGAGAGAGAGAACCCAGAAAGATGGCTTCAAGTGGAACTTACTCTACCCACAGTTGGATCTTCTGGAATATCTCCTGATTTTTCTCCTTGATTCCTCAGACCTTTCCGCTGCCCTCCAGCCCGAGCCTTGAACTCCTAGCTGGATTGCCTACCCTGGCCCCCAAGTACCTGTGGGAGAGGACCTGAACTGCTTTGGCTAAATGAGGAGAAAGTCACTGGGCAAAGCATCACAGACGTGACACTTTATAGCGGCTGCTGTCCTGTGCTTCCTAGAAAGTCATAAGGCCTGTGGATCTGCTGTAAACTCATTAGGAAAGCTTAGGAAATATTCCCATCCCTTTCGCATCACTGCAGAGATAGCCCAGCCATTAAGAGCATAAACCGTTCTTCCAGAGGACCTGAGTTCCCAGTAAGTGTATCAGGTGGCTGACAATTACCACTGACTCCAGCTCCGAGGGATCTGAGCATCTTTTCTAGCCTCTACTGACACCTGCATGCAGGTGCACAAACACACTCAAAGATACACATAATTAAAAATAATGAAAAGAAGCCAGGCAATGGTGTCACACGCCTTTAATCCCAGAACTCAGGAGGCTGAGGCTGGTGGATCTCTGAGTCTGAGGCCAGCGTGGTCTACAGAGTAAGTTCTAGGACAGGCTGGACTACACAGAGAAACCCTGTCTTGAAAAACCAAAGAGGGGGCTGGAGAGGTGGCTCAGAGGTTAAGAGCACTGGCTGCTCTTCCAGAGGTCCTGAGCTCAATTCCCAGCAACCACATGGTAACTCACAACCATCTGTAATGGGATCTGATGCCCTGTTCTGGTGTGTCTGAAGACAGCTTCAGTGTACTCATAAAATAAATAAACTTTAAAAAGAAAGAAAGAAAGAAAGAAAAAGCAAAGGAAGGAAGGAAGGGAGAAAATATAAAACCTCTAAATATCTGACAGAAGCAACTTAAGGGAGGAAGGGCTTATGGCTCACAGTCTGAAGGGAGACAGTTTATCACAGTGGGATAGGCAAGGAGGCTCCTGAGGGAGGTGGGAGCCTGTCGGTTTCATGGTAGGGAAGTCATGGCAGCTGTTGAGGGCGAGCAACTCAGATTGCAGCAGCAGGAGGAGGAGCTTACAGTGTGACTTTCTCACATCTTGGAGGACCAGGCAGCAGAAAGCTCAGGTTGGAGGTGAGACTGGTTCACAGCCTCAAAAACCCACCTCTGCCAGCCACACATCCCACACCAGAGGCTCCAAGACATTCCCAAACAGTGCCACCAGCTGGGGGCCAACTGTTCAAACACATGAGCCTGTAGGGGAATTTCACATTCAGACCAGAAGAGAGGCCAAGAAGCTGCCACCATTACTCAGGTGAGAAGGGAAATAGTCCTCACTTGTACAGGATTTTATTAATCTCAGTCTCTTCTCTCCCTGCCCCTCCTCCTCCCTTTCCTTTTTCACCTCCCCCTCCTCTCTCTCTGTCTCTGTCTGTCTCTCTCTCTCTCTCTCTCTCTCTCTCTCTCTAAATGGTTTGGATAAAATGTTCCCAACAGACTGAGTCGGCAAGCTCCAAAGTCAGGGAGAGACTGTGTCTCAAAACCCAACCTAGAGAGCTGGTGAGATGGCTCAGTAGGAAGAGCACCTGTCACTTAAGCCAGGTGACCTGTGTTTCATGTCTAGGACCCCTGCAGAGGTGGAAGGAGGGAACTGACTCCACAAAACAGTCCTCTGACCTCCACACATGCATTTGGGCACACCTGCATCCATGTACACATCATATACACAGAATGGTAATAAATCACAATGGGGAAAAAGATGGGGAGTTTGTCCCCTAGTTGCCACAAAAGAAAACTGCAAAGGAACCCTACCTCCCAGCATTGCAAACACACTCAGAGGGCTGCAGGCCTCAGCAAAGCAAACTCTCTGCTGTCTCTAGGCAGCAGGAGCTTCCTCCACAAGCACCAAGAGGCACAAATCATGACGGCAAAGACACACAGGACCCAGCAGAGTAAAATTAAGAATCTCTCTGTAAGACAAACTGCACCATCAACAAAGCTGCAAGACAGATGAAGCCACAGACAGGAGGGATGATTACATCCCACATAACCGAGCAACCACGAATGTCCCAGATCCACAGAGGACGCCCACAAATCAATAAAAGGATGAACAGTCCAATGGAAGACCAGTGGGGATGGGCAAGGGTCCGGGAAGAGAGCTCAGGGTACTTTCCATGAACAAGAGGCATGCCATGGCAGTGACAGTCAGGGAGACAGGAATAACACCCCTGATTCCAAGCCACCAAGTGAGCACTTGCCAACCCCCAGGCAGAGCAGAGCTGTGGCAGGAACTGAGTCACAGGAGCACTCTTGGGTGAGAATGCTTTGGACACCTGCCTCTATCCTCTCCTCCCTCCTGGTGTGCAGGGAGTACATTCTAAGACCCCAACAGATGCCTGACATGGACAAGACCAACCCCTGTAAGTGTTTTCCACACACATACCTGCAACAAAAATTTATTTTTTAGAGGACTGGGGTGTGGTTCATTGGTAGGACACCCATAACCTATATAAAAAGCTAGGTCCAACAATACTCATGCCTGTAATCCTGGCACTGGGGTGTGGAGATAGAGATCTCTGGGGCTTGCTGCCAGCCAGCCCAGTTGAACCAGTGATGGGTGACATATTCTATGTTTAGTGAGGGACCCTGTCTTGAAATGTAAGGTGAAGGAGTAATGAAGACCCCCAACATTGGCTTCTAGACTACACAGACATGCACGTGTGTGACATATACACACCACACATACACACCACATACACAAATACACAAAGACATAACATATACACACACACATGCCACATGTATGTGATATATCCATATGTACTGTACACATCATATACAACATACATGTCACATGTATGTAACATATAATCACACACACACACACACACTTTGCCCCCTTCTACCATGGGAGGACCTAGCTAGAGGACACCACTTACAAAACAGAATGCTACCCTCATCAGACACTAAGTCCCCTTAGCATGGTGGCTGTGAGCTAGCCCCACAGAAACGTGAGTAACGATCATATTTTCCCGCTGATAAATTTTCCTGTCTGCGGGTTTTTGTTACAGGTACCCAAGTGGACAGATGCCCTTCCACCACAATTAGGGCACAGTGGGACCTTATCTTCAGAGTTCCCAGCTACATTGGGACTCCCTTTGTTTCTGGCTTCGTGGCATGAGCTGTCTGTCTAGGAATGGGGCAGTGCTTGGCTCATGGCCCAGGCTTGAGGAACACTGAAAAAAAAGCAACTAACCACCACTTAAGTTCTCTCTCTCTCTCTCTCTTTCTCTCTCTCTCTCTCTCTCTTTCTTTTTGAGACAGGATTTCATGTAGCCCAATTTGGCTTGGTGTGTGTGTGTGTGTGTGTGTGTGTGTGTGTGTGTGTATACATGTTTGTTAATGTATGTAGCATATATGTGCCAAGTGTGTGTGATGTGTATGTTGTATGAATGTATGTCATATATGTTGTGTGTATATTATGTGTGTGTTTTCTGGACATGGCATGTGTAGGTAAGAGTGTTATTCTATGTATTTTTATGTGGTATGTGTGTGCATATGTGTATACATCTGTATGTGATATGTGTGTATGTTTGTATGTGTGTGGTATATGTGTGTGTGTTTTGTGTATATGTGTTGTATGTACATGGTATGTATATATGTTGTGTATGTATCATGTGTATGAGCATATATATGTGGTGTGTGTGTGTGTGTGTGTGTGTGTGTGTGTGTGTGAGAGAGAGAGAGAGAGAGAGAGAGAGAGAGAGAGAGAGAGAGAGGTGCATGTTTATGTATGTGTGGAGCCAGAGGACAATCTCTGACATTGTTCCTCAAACACAACGTACCATTTCTTTTGAAACAGGGTGTCCACTGCCCTGAAGCTCACTGATTCTGCTAAGTAGCTAGCCAGTAAGCCCCATGGTTCCTCCCCATCCTGAACCACAACCATGCACCACAGCCACATCTCACATCTTACACAAGTTCCATGGGTGGAGCTCGGCCCTTGTGCTTATCCGGCAAGCACTTCCTAGACTGAGGCTTGTCCACAGCCTCCAGATCTCACCATGTGGTTCAGGACAGTCTCAGACTGAGCTCCTCCAGCCCCTACCTCCCTGCAGTGTGGTTCCAGGCACTGGCCACCAACTCAACTCCTGTCCCCAAGTTTTCATAGATCTGTCACTTGTGACTCCACTGAGCACCCAGCCATCCGCCCATCTCAACACTTTGCAGACTGATTTTTTTCCAATGGAAGCAAGACCTTCCCCGGGGAACCTGAAGCTCTGATCTCTGAAGGGCTCTGTCTCTGCAGCCACCTCCCCCACACACACACAAGGGGAAGAAGTTGCTTCTAATGGGACTACATGTGCTAAGAGCCACAGTTATGCAGTGGAGCCATGATGTGTGGCCCCAGCCCCCTGATATATGCAGTTCTCCAGGACACTGCCTTCCAGGAAATTTACTTCAGCAAGTCTGACTGGGCATTGTCTTCCTTCTAGAGCCTGTGAAAGCAGGATACTGCCTTTGCTGTTGTAAAGTTAGAGGGTCTCTTGAAGAACTGGTATGGTGGTATATTCCTGTAATCTCAAAACTGGGAAAGGCTGGGGCAGAAAGATGCCGTGAGTCAGGGCCAGCTTGGGCTAAAATACAATAGGTTCAAGTCCTTCCTGTCTCAAAACAGCAAAACAAGCATCTAGATAGATAAAAAGCCACTTAGACCAGTTAGAGGAGTCCTCTACAGAGTCTTCTAGCCCCAGGGCTCTGACACGATGGTTTTATTCTCCCTCCTCCAAGGTTCTATAAACTTGACCTGACTGCCAACCCTGACATGGGGCATTCAGAACTGCCTCTCAGGGACTTCTTCCTGGGCTAGCCCACTCCACTCCAGAAGGGAGATACCTCAAACATGGGGCCACAGTGGAGAAGCCAGAAGCCAGAAGCCAGGGTGATGCCTGAATCCAGTTTCTCAGGCCAATTTAATACAGCCCCAGCCTGGCTGGGCCACCCCGCCTCGGCAGTCCCCCAAGGCTGGCAATCGGCAGACGCGGTCAAGTGGATCTAAGGCGCCTCTAATTGGCTTCTTGACGATTTGGAAGCTAACGAAAGCTATGCTCGACTCATCTTTAATTGGCATGGGGCTGCTGGAGATGCCAGTGTGGGGAGAGCCGTGGGGCCTGTCTGACACCAGACTGTCATTAATGCTGTTCAGCTGTTCTGTGAAGACCCATCCTCCCGCTCTGTCCCTCCTGGAGCCCTGGTCTCCGCTGCCCACTCCACCTCACTGCTAGGTCTCCTAGCCAGCTACATCCATTGTAACTCTGTGTGGGTGATGGGAGACCCTGGGCTTGTATGCCCCACCCTAGGAAGATGGTCCTGTTCTTGGATGATAAAGACCCTCCTCCTCCTCCTTTCCTTCCCACTTTCTCTTTTTCCTTCTTCCCCTCCTTTTCTCTCTCCCTCAGTCATTAAAACATTCATTTTTCCAGTTGGGACTCAGCCTCACCGGCAGGCAGCCATTATTTGAGTGGCCAGCCCTACCGGACGACAAAGGTCTCCTGCTTGGGAGTGCTGAACTGCCCACCACAAGCCCTGAATGGCCAACTAGATCAGCAGTTTTCAACCTGTGGCTCACAAGCCCTTTGGGGGTCCAACAACCCTTTCACGGGGGTACTTATCAGATATCCTGCATATCAGATATTTACGTTACGATTCATAACAGTGGCAAAATTACAGTTATAGAGTAGCAACGAAAATAATTTTATGATTGGAAGTCACCACAACATGTGGGACTGTATTAAAGAGTCTCAACATCAGGAAGATTAAGAACCATTGAGCTACATCATTCAGAACCAAGGGACAACCCAGTCCAGGGATTCATCTGGAAGCCCTTATGAGTCCCTATAGTATGATCCAGAAACCCTGACACAGCCTCTAATTGTTCACATCAAAACCTTATTTAAAAAAAAAAATTAAAATATATATATATATATATATATATATATATATATATATATACTGTAGCTGTCTTCAGACACCAGAAGAGGGCATCGGATCCCATTACAGATGGTTGTAAGCCACCATGTGGTTGCTGGGAATCGAACTCAGGACCTCTGGAAGAGCAGTCAGTGCTCTTAACCACTGAGCCATCTCTCCAGCCCCACATTGATACTTTTGCACACTCGCTTTTAATGTGCGTTTACATGTTCATGTGTATGTAGCTGGGTGTGGACAAGAGCCATCCCTGTTTGTTTACTGTGTGTCTCTCTCATAGAGAGGTAGAGAGGAGGAGGAGGGATGGAAGGAGAGATGTGTGTGGATGCCACAGTATACATGTGTGACGTCAGAGGATGACTTCACGGGATTGGTTCTCTCCTTCCATAAATATGTGGTTGTGGGAATCAAACTCAGGTCACTGGAACTATTTGCTAAATGCTTTTTCCCACTGAGCTGTCTCTCAGGATCAACCTCATTTTTTGAGAAAAGCCCTGTCATTGGCACCCAAGGCTCACAGATTTGGCTAGACTAGATGTCCAGGGAACCCCCAGAGATCTACTTGTCTCCTCAGTGGTAGTCTTGCAAGTGTGGACCACCACTCCTGACCTTTTAAGGCCTGTGATAAAGATCAAACTGGATCTGTATGCTTGATAGAGACACCTTCCCCCGCCCCTTTAAAATTCAATTATGAAGGGCTCTGGACATACAGTAGGCGTGCAATAAATGCTGAAGATAAAACTGATGCACTTGCTATGCCAAGCTTGGATATCTGAGTCTCTGGTATCTCTTGAGACCTGAGGCCCAGCCCCTACCCCATGACTACCAAGGGCCAAACAAGACCAAAAGCCCCTGTCTCTTGTCATAGGACCTCAAAGCAGGAGGATACAGTAGGTGTGCTAGAGCACTTGCTGACTGGATGGCTCATGCTGACATGCAAGTTACCTCCTATCCCCCTTCATGCCGATGTTGTTCCAAATTTCTTCTGTTTCAACTCAGACTCCTTTCTTCCATTAAAATTGTCTCAACAGTGCAGAGGATAAATCTTATTTTATTCTTCTAATTTACTCAGACAATATTGGATAGTTTTAGCATCACCTATATTATCAACCCTCTGTCAGTTTAATCTCTTCTACAAATTTTCCTCAGTGGATTTCCCACATGCCTCCCACGTGCCCTCCAAAGCAGGAATCAGCACACTTCACCAAGGCAATACCAGCAGGGACTGAGGCTTGGCCAGCTCCAGTCTTGGGGCTGAAAGTCAGTGTGATGGGCAGCCATGGTGTGTGTGTGTGTGTGTGTGTGTGTGTGTGTGTGTGTGTGTGTGTTTATATGTGTGTGTGTGTTTATATGTGTGTGTTTGTGCATGTGCTTATATGTGTACATGTGTGTGTATATGCACGTATTTGTATGTACGTACATACATGCATGTGTCTAAGTATGTGTGTTCATGTGTCCTCATGTGAGTGTGTGTATGTGTGTGTCTGGGTGTATCTGAGTGTGTGTCACTGTGTGTCTAAGTATGTGTGTACATATGTCCACATGTACATCTGTGTCCTCATAAGTGTGTGTGACACACGTGCACACACAGGCCTGCCTGCTGATGTGGCTTCCTCTGACTTATATGGGGCTTAGGAGAGCTGGGACTCTCCATCCAGAAGTGGAGAGAGTCATCTGAGCATGCTAGCTGTAGGCCATGTGGGTGTGGAGGATGAGGATGGAAAAGAGGGGGAAGAGAAGAAGGAGGAAGAAGAAAAGGATGAGGGAGGAAGATGAAGACAAAGAAAGTGAGGAGGAAGAAGAAGGTGGAGACAAAGAGGAAGGGAAGAGGCAGAGGAGACCACTGCTCTGAGCCCCTCACAGGTGGCTGTAAAACCACACAGGTGTCTATGCCTTAACCCAAAGGAGTGAAAAGAAATCAAAGGATGGGGAGATGGATCAATGAGCACTGTGCTTTCCAGACAAGCTTGAAAACCTTTGGATATCTGGAATTCAGGTAAAGCCAGATACAGTAGCGTGCACACATAACTCCAGCATGCCCACAGTAAGATAGAAGGTGGAGACAGGAGACTGCCCAGAAGCACACAGGCCAGCTCTCCTGGCATACGCAGCAGTGATGACACTCCATCTCAAACAAGGTAAAAGGTAAGGCTCAGCACCTGAGGTTGCCCTCCAACCTCCACGCGTGCACCTGCATCCACACACATGAACACGTGTGCACACACAGACCATACATCCACA
>JADRCH010000139.1:2861908-2893292 GCA_019843965.1 Rhynchomys soricoides
GTGTGCACACACAGACCATACATCCACACACATGAACACGTGTGCACTCACAGACCATACATCCACACACATGAACACATGTGTACACACAGACCATAATCTACACACATGAACATGTGTACATACACAGACCATACACACAGAGATTTTTAAAAAGAAGGAACACAGAGATGGGAAGGGCCCTACAGCCTGCAGGTAGCAGGACCTTGTGGTTGGCCTTGGTCAGCCTTCCTTCCAGGCTCAGTGGCTTTTCTGGGAAAATGGGGTTTCTAGACCAGAAAGGGCTGACTTTTATTATTCTTTCATTTTCGTAGTTTGAGACAGGGTCTCACTATGGTGCCAGGCCTGTTCCACCTCCAGGATTGAATCAATCCTGAATCGATACTCGGGCTTTAGCCTTCCAAGCTAAAATCATGGATTTCCTCTTCTTAAACAGCTGACATGTATTGGACATTTAGTATATGCCAGGCAATATTTAAAATATTTTACAGAAAACAACCAACAGTCTAAACAACTGGCACCACTGTATCTTAATAGCTATTTTAAGATCTAATTTGCATGCCCAGTTGCGCAGTTGGAGGGACAGTCCAGTCTGATGGCATTTTATATAGCCACATGTGACATATGCACATGTGGAAGCCAGAGGTCAACTTTGGGTATATATCTCAATATTTCTCTCTCTCTCTCTCTCTCTCTCTCTCTCTCTCTCTCTCTTTCTCCCTCTCCCTTGTTTTTTTGGCACAAGGTCTCTCAATGGCCTGGAGCTCAGAGTTGGACTAGGTTGGCTGGCTAGAGAGAACAGGAACTTTAACTTATTACGGGAATGCACGAATATCTATTTTCATGTAGATGCTGAAGATTCCAACCCAGGTCCTCATGCTTGTGTGCCAAGCACTTCCTCTCTCTCCAGGTCTTAGAACATTTCCATCAATCCACAGAGACACCTTGCACCCTTGACCAGTCACTCCATAGCTCCTTCCCAGCCCTACCCCCAACAATCATTAATCTACTTCCTGTCTCTATGGATTTCTGGTCATTTCGTGTTGATGAAATCATAGCAGATGTGGCCTTTTGTGTCTGGCTTTGTTAACTCAGTATATGAGATTGACAAGACTCAGACACCTTCTAGCGTGTCTGCATTCTTTTCCACTGACAAGTAATATTCCACTCAAAGGACAGATCTCGTTCTATTTGCCCATGAATCTATTGGTGGGAAATGTAAGGTTTTAGATAGGAGGCATGTTGACTTTTCTTTTTTGTTTTTTGTTTGTTTGTTTGTTTTTCGAGACAGGGTTTCTCTGTGTAGCCCTGGCTGTCCTGGAACTCACTCTGTAGACCAGGCTGGCCTCGAACTCAGAAACCCGCCTGCCTCTGCCTCCCAAGTGCTGGGATTAAAGTCGTGTGCCACCACTGCTCTGCTGACTTTTCTTGAGTAGTTATAAGGAAATGTCTGTTCACCCAGAGAGGTCACCGACAAACCAAAGAAAGATTTCCACCCAAATCCAGCTTGGTGAACCAATATGTTTATTGGGGATACTTACAGAAATGTGGGTGACTCTAAGACAGTTGTATCATCACTGAGGAGTTCCTGCCCCTGTCAATTATTTATTTCTTAGCTAAACCTCAAGAAGCAAAGGGACCTCAGGAGGATCTTGCCAGCCACATGAGTCTCCTGGCCCTCCACCTCCTACAGATGCTTGAGAGAATGTTAATGGATTGTGTATTGTCATTTTTCTGGTTACTGTGACAAAATACTCAACAACAGCAACTTAAAGGAGGAAGGGTTTGCTGTGGCCCAGTTTGAAGAGCTATAGACCACCACCCTGGGAAGGCACAGCTGAGCCAGGAGCGATGCAGCTGGTCACATTGTATCCACAGTCAGGAAGCAGAGAGAGATGATCCCCAGGAGCAATGTTGCTGCTCACATTGTATCCACAGTCAGGAAGCAGAGAGAGATGGATGCTGGTGTTCCGCTCACTTTCTCCTTTCTATTCAATCCAGACATGCCCAGAGGTTTGCCTCCCTGGGTGATTCTGGACCCTATCCAGTTGACAGTATTATCCCTCACAGACCCAATCTCATGCGTGTCTCCTGTGGGTCATCACAGATGCTTTAAAGTTCAATATGGGACAATCAATTCCACCTCAAGAAACAGCAATGCTATGAGTGTCCCCCAAGATGTTTATGTGTTTCAGGCTGTGTTTCCCAGTCAGAGGAGAGCTCTTGGAAATCGGCTGGATCATGAGAGGTGATTGAATCATGAGGACTCTGACTTTACTCATGGTTGAACTCATGGTTGTGACTATAATTTAGATGTGTGTGTGTGTGTGTTCTTGTTTGTTCTAATCTCGTCCCTGAGGCTGTGACAAACACTTGGAGCAAAAGTAGGATGGGAAGGGAAGGGTTTCCTTGGCTTATAATTTCAGGCCATAGTCTAGCACTCAGGGAAGCCAGGGCAAGAGCTCACGCTCAGCTAGTTTTCTCATGCATACCAGGACCACCTACCTAAGAAATAGCACCACCCACAGAGGGCTGGACCCTCCTGCATCACTTGAGACTATCAAGATTATCCCTTACGGACATGCCCACAGACATCTGATAAAGACAATTACTCAATTCCAAATCTTTTCTGAAGATGGTTCTAGGCCATGCTAAGTTAATAGCTAACATTAACTAGGACAATGTTTGTGTGTGTGCAGGTGTACCTGTGTGCTCACGCAGACAGACGCCAGAAGACAACCTTAGGTGTCATCCTTATCAACACGATCTTTTCTCCTTTTTGAGACAGGGCCTCTGAGTGACCTGGAATACACCAAGCAGGCTACTCTAGGTGGTTTGTGATGTTCAGGGATCCACCAGTGTCTTCCTCCCCAGTGCTGAGATTATCCGATTGACCCACCATGCCTTACTCTTCTCTATAGATTCTGAGGGTCAAATGCAAGTTCTCATGCTTGCAAGACAAACACTATCTCCCCAGACTGGTACACCCGTACTTTGATGGATCTGCTGGAAACCACTAGATGGAGGACCTACTTAGAGGAAATAGCTCACTGGGAGCGGGATCCAGAAAGATACTATATCCCGCTGGGCAGTGATGGTGCACACCTTTAATCCTAGCACTCAGGAGGCAGAGGCAGGCAGATTTCTGAGTTCAAGGCCAGCCTGGTCTACAGAGTGAGTTCCAGGACAGCCAGGGCTATACAGAGAAACCCTGTCTCGAAAAACAAAACAACAACAACAAAAAATACTATATCCTATAACGTGAGCGGCCTTCCTCTCCCGCTCCCTAAGCCCTCTGTGTTTCAGCCCTGCCATAGACCTAAAAGCAAGAGAGCCAGTTGGCCATGGATTGAAAGCTCTAAAGCTGTAAGACAGCACAAATCTTTCCCCTCAGTCCTCCGTCTCAGCAATGGAAAGCTAACCCAGGAGCCTCCACAGCTTTGCTGTGTGAATGCTGAGTGTGTCAGGGACACACATATACAAGTATTTCCATTGCTTTCGGGGATGTCCTAGAGGCAGAATGGCTGGCTCAGGCACTAGCTGTTAAACTGCCAGGCTGCTTTCAAAGGAGTTTATTTTGAAAATAAAAGCAAGGAGACAGAAGTGCGTCCTTCTGGAGCCCAGGCAGACAGGTTCACCCTGGGAGACTGGGAATGCTTTCCATTCATAACTGTGTCCTGAGGCCCTGGTTAGGCTTTTCATGAGTGAATGAATGAATGAATGAATGATCTGAGGGAAGAGGAGACAGAAAAGAGAAAGGAGAAATTTGAGTGTTAAGCCATCTTGAAGGTGAATGCCGATTCGGCAGACATCCAGAGGTACTGTGGCTGGATGCTGGAAGAGACGCTGAGATGTGACCCTGGAATCCCGCTGGCACTGACCGGCCTTGGCTGAGTACAGCCTTCTCTACTGAGTGGTCTTTTCCCACCTCTCTCTCTTTTACAACATCTCCAGAAAGGTGTAATTTTGCTCTCAGAGGTAGCAGTAACAGCCTATTACACAAATAACAAGAGAAATAAAACCTACTGAGACACAGGACCTTGAGGCTCACCCAGCACACAATGCTTATTGAGCCAGAAAACCAGAGGCTTCCTGTGGATAAACATGTCAGTGGGAGACAAACAAGCTGGGGGCAACAGGAACTAGGAGTCCTTGTCCCCACAGCTGGATGCTTCAGGAATGGGGTCTATAGGATTACTGTCACTGTGGTGGGAGCTGTCATCTGTCTCAGGGCAGGTGACACTTCAGTGCTTTCTCTGCCTAGAAGGGTCAGCATTATACAGCTTCTCAGAAGTGTTACAAGATTCAGCCCCACAAGGCCCCAGCCAAATACAAATGTCCCCACTGCAGGTGGCACTTTGTGAGTCGCTTGGAAACGGGCAGGTCTTTGCTCTCTCCCATGAGCTCATACAGACCCTGAACCTTGCTGTCTCCAGGTCACATGGTGGCAGGGCTATTTCCTACTGAGGCCCTGTTCCAGACTGAGTCGGACAGACACACACACACACACACACCATCTCTCTATGTCCTTAGGGTCATTCCTCTGTTTAGGGAGGAATTGGCTTTTTTTTTTTCTTTTGAAGTTCTTTTTTTAATTTTTTGAGTTGTTTGTTTGTTTGTTTATTTTTGCTTGTTTCTCTCAACCATGTTAGGTAAGGTACTCTACCACAGAGCCACACCCCAGCCCCTCACTGGGGGATTCTAGACAGGGGCTCTACCACTGAGCCACGCCCCCAGCCCTCACTGGGGGATTCTAGGCAGGGGCTCTACCACTGAGCCACGCCCTAGCCCCTCCCTGGGGGATTCTAGGCAGGGGCTCTACCACTGAGCCACGCCCCCAGCCCTCACTGGGGGATTCTAGGCAGGGGCTCTACCACTGAGCCACACCTCCTACCTTATTTTTACTTCTTATTTAGAGACAGGGTCTCTGTAAATTATCCGAGCTGGCCTTGAACTCACTCTGTAGCCCATTCAGGTCTTGAACTTCTGACCTTCTTAACTCACTTTTCCAAGTATCTGGGTCGAGAGGCCCGTGCCATTAAACTCAGCCTGATCTCTTCCCATAGCATAGCAAACAGGTAGGATTAGAGCCCACCCAATGACCTCATTTTATTTTTGATGACCTCTATAAGACAGGCTGAAATGCAGACAGTCTGAGAGTCTGGGTTTAGGGTTATCAAAGTAGACCAAAGGTGATGTCCAAGGCAGGTCACCACAAAGGTGGACAGGCACCATGCTGTGAGGGAGCCTGGGGCACATGTAGAGGTCTGTGAGAAGACCTGAGACCTTTCTAGTCCTTAGCCTCAGCTGATTTCCTGGTCAATAGCAGTGGGGTGAATGACCATCTTTAATGGAAATTATGTCTATGCAAATAAGTTGCCTGTATCATACAGGCCCCTGGAGCCAGCCCTGAAGCTCTGTGCAGGAGGGCTCACAGAGGACAATTTGCTCACTCGCCTGTCACAGTAGTCTCTCATCACATTCTTGGTCAAAGCTCTGAACTCCTTCCAAGGCAGGCATGGTAGCACATACTTGTCATGCCAGTCAGCACTCAGGGAGCAGGGACAAGAGGACTGCCATAGTCTGAGGCCATCCTGGGTTATCTAATAGGTTCCAGGCTAGCCAGGACAGTTTAGTAAGAGCCCGGCTCAAATATAAATAACAATCAAAAAGGCTGCTTCAGCCCCATTTGGCTCCGTGTGGTGCCATTGCACCAGCTGGGGTCTCTGCCAGGCGCCAAGGAACACCATCAGAGAAGGACCAATTACACAAAGGCACAAGGAGACAGATACCCAGCTTGCTCTGCTAGAGCCACCCAGCCAGCCAGTGAAGGTGGGAGCTGAGGCACTAAAGTGCAGGTTAGGGACCTCCCCATGGCATGGATAACACATAAAGGTCTGGACTGGCCTCAGGATGTTAGAGGTTTCTGATCTCTGGTCCATATCACAGTGGTTGGACGTGTGGTAGGTCTCAGGGATAGACATCCAAGGTACCACCAGCCATCCTGGGACCCTCTAGGGGTGTGGCTGGTAGAAGGCTTCTCTCCTGCCTAGAATCCCCCAGTGAGGGGCTGGGGGCGTGGCTCAGTGGTAGAGCCCCTGCCTAGAATCCCCCAGTGAGGGGCTGGGGGCATGGCTCAGTGGTAGAGCCCCTGCCTAGAATCCTCTAGTGAGGGGTTTTGGGTGTGGCTCAGTGGTAGGGCAAGTGGATGGCCTTCAGTCTTATCCCCAGTACCACAGGAAGAAAGTGATCCTATGACTTAGAATAGGTTTAAAGTTAGATCTTTATCCATTCTTAGTTGATAAGGGACCTGAAGCAGTCCTGCCTTCCTGGGCTTCCCTTTCATCAGCTGCATGTCCTAAGGCTTCCTGCCACCTCCTAATCATGGGCCCCCAAATCTGACAATTCAATCTCTGCTAAACACAGAAGCTATGAAAGCCTCTGCCAGGTCATTGATTCCCCACGTACATACAAGGCACCCCCACCTCGTTTTCTCTCCTCATGGGACAGGACCCACTGCTGTCAAAGAGGCTGCATTTGAGAAGCGGGTAGCTGAGTTGCTGAACTTCCTTGGACCAGCCTGACCAGCAAAGGCAAGCTCAGTGGACTTCAACATTTGGTGGGAGGAGCAAGATGGGTAGTGGACACGGGCTTGGCATCAACACCAGTGTGCACACAGCTGCATGGCTCCACACCCATGGTCCTGGATACCCAGGTCTCTGAGGCTTGGTGGACACTTAGAGAGGAACTTATGCGGACCACAAGCCCCAAACACATAATACAACCCAGAAGGAGCCTTTATTGGCACTGGGCTTGGGGGGCCTATTAGAAGCTGTTCTTTGAGTATCTATTTTATGGTCTGTCAGCCTCAGGAGTCCTTGTGGTTTATTTAGCCCAACCCACAGAGATATAGGATATATAGCAGGGTGATTGAAGGCATCAGGTGGGGCTAAGATCCAAACTGATAGCCAGCTGGGAGTGCCCAAAACCGACGGATTGGTGTGGAAGATCGGGGAAGATGGAGCTGACCTTGCGGTTGCTCTATGGATGGAGTCTGTGGATCACTGTGCTCAGAGTTCAAGAGGACTCACAGAGTCCTGCATGGCCTAGGCAGACTGCTCAGCCTCTCCAAGGGCAGCTGCTCCCTGAAGAGCACAAAGGGTTGGGCTCAAGGTTAGACTGTTGTGTTGCAAACCTCCAGCTCAGCTTGAGGAAACAGGGCTGACCTTGTAAAGCTCAAAACAATGATTTGAAAAGTCAGGGAAACTAGGGTGGTGTGGTCTCTTCCTGGGACCCTCGGTGATGGTCTGCCTGCTTCCAAAAGAACACAGAATGGAGGTCTCTGAGAAGTTGGGGGCCGCAGGAGGAGGGGATATCCAGAGATGAGGAAAAGGTCATAGCCTGGGGGTTGTGGCGACCAGAGTAAATGGCCTTGAGAAAGGACAATGCAGAGCCATCCTCGGAACAAGGCAGCAGAGTGGACGCCAGCCCTTCCTGGCTGGTGTCCCCACAGAACCCCAGGCGCTCACGAGCTTGGCAAGCGTCTCCTAGACTCTAATTTGTGGGAGAAGCGACCTTTTATACTTCAGATCACATGAAGTTAATTTGCACTCCAAGTTCAAGAGCGTTCTGTGAAGGCGGGAATGAGGCTTCCCAACAGCTGTTACTGTAGGGCTCAACATGACAGAGGCAGTGTCGGTTTTTATACAGAAATTCTCTCTCTCTCTCTCTCTCTCTCTCTCTGTCACAGGGCAGGTCAGCAGCCATCAGAAGAGAAGAATCCAAGGAATTGTGAGCGACAAGCAGACACCTTACTCAATATCACTCAATATCACTGCCACCCAGTGGTCTTCACACTGTTTGAATGTCTCTAGTGGTAAAGGGCTCATTACCCTCGGGGTCAACCAGTCTATTCCTGGCCATGTGTGGCTGTGACTGAGTCTCACAGGTATTAAGGTATCTGATTTAACTGACTCCATGATGTCCTACCTGGAGTCATGTGGAACAAGCCCCTTCCTAATTCCCATGACAGCCTATAAATGTTCACAGTTGCAGAGGCAGGTGGATCTCTGTGAGTTAGTTCAAGGTCAGCCTGGGCTACATAGCGAGTTTCGGGTCAGCTAGGGCTGTAGAGAAAGACCCTGTCTCCGAAACAAATAAAAAACAAATGTTATAAGTAGCCACTGTATTGGACTACCTCTGGTTCTCTGTCTCCATCTCTGTCTCTGTCTGTGTGTGTGTGTGTGTGTGTGAATGTGTAAATATGTGTTTATACATGCATATAGTGGCTAGAAAGCAATGTTGATCTTCCTTCTTTTTGTGTGTTTGCAGTTTGTTTGTCTGTGACCAAGTCTCTACATAACCCTGGCTGTCCTGGAACTATGTAGACCAGGCTAGCCTCAAACTCTCAGAGCTCCACCTGCCTCTGCCTCCTGAGTGCTCAGATTAAAGGTATGCACCACCACGCCCAGGCAGGTCTTGCTTCTTATGTGCTGTCTGCCTTGTGGGTCTCTCTCTAGCTGGAATTCAACATATTGGCTAGGCTTGACAGCCAGTGAGCTCCAGGTTTTTCCTGTCTCTGCTCACCAGCACTGGGTTACAAGTGTGTACCATCACACCCAGCAATTTTACATTAGTTTTGAGGATCAAACTCAGGTCCTCATAACCTGAGAGTGAGCATTTTTTCCGCTGAGCTCTCTTTCCACCCCCTACTTCTAATTCTGGACACCACACGTCCCTGGGTAGGTGTTGAACCCATCCTGGTCACTGGGATGCTCTAGTTTGGGCTGAGCTTCTGAGATCTCTAATGCTCTCCTGTCCCCTGCACCATTCCACTGAGCTCCAGGGTGTCCTGCAGCCTCTTGGACAATGTCCACAGAGTAGATGCCACCTGCTGGTCCCGTGCCCTTCACCATCAGAGGCTAAGTGGGTGAGCAGCAGGAGGGAAGTCTCTGGTCCCTGTGTCCCAGGGGTTGTGTTTTCCCAGGGCCAGTCACATGGCAGCACTGGGGAAGTCAGGAAGGAGCATAGCCCCTGCAGGAGGCTGTTGTATTGCTTGCTTTCTTCTAGCCTTCCCTAACCTGAAATGGGGGTCAGAGAAAGGCAAGCAGAGCCCGGTGGGGGTGGAGAGAGCTTCAAGTTTGTGTGAGCATAAGGCCAGTCTGGGCTACAGAGAAAGGAATGTGAAAAAGGAGAAAGAGACAGACAGAAACAGAGAGACACAGAGACTGAAGACAGACAGACAGAGAAAGACAGAGACTGAAAGACAGACAAAAAAAGTGAGGTAGAGATAGCAAAACATTGAGATGGGAGACAGAAAAGGAGACAGACAGTAGAGACACTGACGAAAGACCTGGTGAGCAAGAGAGGAAGAGCAAAACGAAGATTTGTGGAGAGAAGCTACACCCTAACCCTCAATGGGAGGTTCTGTGTGGGGGCTCTACACCGAGCTACACCTATGTCACCTCCCTGGGGGATTCTAGGCAGGTGCTCCACCACTGAGCCACACCCAGCCCCTCATTGGGGAATTCTAGGCAGGGGCTCTACCACTCAGCCACACCCCAGCCCCTCACTGGGGGATTCTAGGCAGGGGCTCTACCACTGAGCCACGCCCCCAGCCTCTCTCTGGAAACTGGTGTTTTGCCCAGGGTATTTGTGCAGTGAACATGCATGGCATCTATGAATAGCAGCGTGTAGCCCCTGGAAAGGAAGACCCATGCCTTTAAAGATAAGGTGTCTGGGGTGTCTTCCAGTCTTACACATCGCTCACTTACACTAGGATTCACTATACCCCAGTTCAATGCTGGAAGAAAGACTAGGGGTTCAGGTCTCCAGTAGACTGATGGACACACGACACTCTGGTTCCTTGGTCAGCATGTGACACCTCTCACAGCCCTCTGAGCCACCAGGACAGAAACACACCTCATGTTGTTCATTCTGCCTGGAAACCCAAGATCCATGGAGAGATGAACAATCAACATCACCACTTGGGGTCATCACACCATTCTGTCCTATGTCTGATGTCCCTCGAGCTACATCATAAACCATCCCCACTCCCAGAGCACCGCAGACTCAGCAGGGACTAGAAAGAGGTACCTACAGACTGACAGGACTGTTTTTCTCTGGCTGGTTCAGGAGGAGAGAGTCTTGCAGCCTCAAGATACCCAGAGATGGAAGTGTTTAATTAATTTTTGATGATCGATGTTTGCAAGGCCTTTTGCAGAGGAGAGGCCCCTGGGTCCCCACTGTGTGACTTCGCTAATGAAGTAATGAAGTAATGAGTCTGTAGGGTGGGTTAAATAACACCCAGTCCCCAAGGATATGTGAAGCCAGAGCTGGCGCCTGGGTGAGTAATAAGCTTCAACTGTTTGAAGAAGCAGGAGGTGATTTGGGGCGGGGATCATCCATTAAACCTCTGTCCCCTGATGCCACTTCTCTCCCATCTCAAATGGGCTGACAGGTCCATATCTAGCAAGAGAGGATTTGGGGAGGGGCCGGGCAGAATGGACACTTGCTGTGAACCCCACCCACTCACATGATCTTCCTGTGTTGTGTCCCCAGCCAGTCTTCACCTTCCCAGCTAGAGTGCCTTCTCTTTGGTCCTCTGGGACCCATCCAAATGGCTCTTGCTGGCTGGCTTGCTCGCTGCTCAGGGATCACTGCACATGTGAACGTGGGCTGTTCCCATTTGTTGTGCTCTCACTCTCTCACCCAGCAGAGCTCCACTGGAGTGGGGGGATTTCCAGGCTTGCTCACCCCAGTGCCTCTGAGCACTCAGCTGCCTCTCTTTGCTGATCGAGCAAAGATTGGCTGGAGGATTGGGGGAAGGGGAGGCAGGAGTGTGGGGAGGTGGGTGGGAAGGGTAGTGAGGAGGGGAAGGAGGGGAGAGACAAGGAGGAGGAGAAAGGAAAGGAAGGAAGGGAGCCTAGAGGAAATGAGAAAGGAGGGAAATGGGAAGGAGAGAGGGAGGAATGAGAGGGTTGGTTGGGAGGCCAAACAAGCAGAATAACATCCTTGGCCAGAGGCTCCAGCCTTTTCCTAGAAGGAAGGCTGGGGACCTTGGAAAAAATCAACACCTGTGTTTCTGTCCTCAGAGGTCTTCTGACAATTCAGCCTGTCTATTCTGCGGCTCCCTGGCCATTCCTCCTTGTGACAGTTCCCCATGGTCCCAGTGAGAGAGATAAAATGACACAACTCTACCCAAAGGTATTTGGCTAAGAGCAGAAAGCTGTTGAATGCTGTTAAATCATGAAAGTGTTCGTTTTAATAGTTCTTTTGTCTTTAATAAGCCAAGATGTTGGGGTCCAGACAATTTAACTCTTTAATTTGATAGCTTCTAGACCTTTCCCTGGTGCTCAAGCTGTCCCGAGCTGAGGACTGTTAGCCAAACAGTAGGCTGCATTACTTTGAACTCTGCACAGATATCTTGAGGAAGCTGCACAGCACATACTATTGCTTGCTGCTGAAGCACAGCTCTGGCTGCTGAAGGAGCTCTCCCTTCCATAACTGTTTCAAACAATTGGCACTGGACTTTTGCCAACAGAAACCTCAATGAAATCTCCATGACAATGCGGATATTTCCACCCACACCAAAAGGGGACAACCTCTCTTGCAAGCTCAGCGGGAGACAGTTGTGGGTGCAAACACAAGCCTTCAAGTGCCTGCAGCACTGTGCTGTGATTGGTGTAGATTCAATCCTTCATTTGCATGAAACAGTCTATGCTCTGATTGGTGTAGATTCAATCCTTCATTTGCATGAAGCACTGTGCTTGGATTGGTGCACATATCCTTGTGATACCTCTTGCTCCAGCAATATTAGTAGTGTATTAATAATAATAATTAATATTGTAGGCTCACTAGTCTGGTTAGCCAAGAGAAGCTCTCATGAGCTGCTCACCTGATGTTGTAGCATCAGATTCAACAAAAATCTCCCAAGCCACTGGACTGCTCAGAAGGAGTATATGAGTTGGTGACATAGGAAAAGCAACACCAGATGACAACCCTCCTGGGTTGTAGGAAGCAGGAGTGAACACTTGAATGACTAAGAAGTCGTAGGCAAAAGCCAGAGAGAAATGAAGACAGGGATATTGATGAGGCAAGCAAGCAGAAGGAGCACAGGACCCCCATTTGGTTTGGGAGACCCTTGTGAAAAAGCACTTGACAGTCTAGTTCCTTCATCTGCATGCTGTGCACACACATCTCTCAAAACAATGTGCCTAGCAGCCTCAGAACACTTTGACACCCCTCCCGGATACACCTGCCTCCCGTACTCCCGTCTGAAAAAGAGTGCACATATCCTTCCCCTGGTAACATGCAAACTCAGACAGTTTCTATCCAAGTGTTTTCCCAGCTCTTCGGGAATGAAGACTAGAAGGCCTGATCTGGCTTGGACTGGTTTTCAATGCACACTCAGTAAGGCAAGATCTGTGTCCTCTGGTAACTTTTTAGGGAGTATCCCCTTATTTACCACCTATTTATGCCTATGTATAATTAGGCATGTATATTATTAAAACCAGGTGCATTATGGGAAAGGATATATGAAGTAGAGAATAGTCTCATAATCCAACCTGTCAATCAAAAGAGAAAACGACCCACCTCTGCCCCTTGACAACCAGCCCCTCCTTCCACAAAGGGACACAGGCTGTACCCTGGGGCTTTTGAGTACTCTCATTGGGTGGTTTGTCAACACGGACTGTGGGGCCCTCCATAGCCCATGCGATCATTTTACTCCGAAGAAAAGTATTTTGCTGCATCTGCAAACCTGTGTGAATCCTTGTTCTGAATTCTTTGGCTAAGGACCTAGAAACACTGGCCCAGTCCTCAACCGCTGGTAACAGTGGAAGTCAGAGAAAGCCAAAGAAAGCATACGGCCCAGTCGTGGGAGGTGGTCAGGAAGCTGTTGAGGCTTAAGAGCTCAGGGTCTAGACATCCTACGTCTGAGAAGCTGGGGCTCCTGGAGCTATATGTATGAGAATCTCAATACCCAAAGACCACCTATAATGCTAGCAGACACTCCTGCTGATGTTCCTATCTACTCCACTGAGGAACACTAGCTGACAAGCTCCATGTCATGAGCATAGTAGTAAGCTCATAGCCATTAGTCTCTGCTTCTTGAACCTGGAGCCACACACCCCTAGCTCTCTGAGCTTAGAGCTATGAGTCCCCAGATCAGTCTAGCAGCACATAGCCCTTGGCACACAAGGGCCCAGGACTGACCTCTATCCTACATAAGCTTACCCCTGGTTAGCTGTGGTTTCCAGTTGGATGGAGCAGGATTCCCAACCACATGTGTAACATGAAGCTGGTAGTTGGAAGAACTTAGCATGTGCAAAGTCCTGGGTTCCATTCCCAGGACTGCATGTGCCAGGCATAGTGGCTGTCTTAGTTAAGGGTTCTGTTCCTAGGAAGAGACACCATGACCAAGGCAACTCTTATAAAGGACGACATGTAATTGGGGCTGGCTTACACTTTCAGAGGTTTAGTCCATTATCATCATGGTGGGAACACGCAGACATGGTGCTAGAGATGGAGCCAAGAGCTCCACGTCCAGAATGGAAGGCAGCAGGAAGAGAGAATGACACACTGAGCCTGGCTTGAGCATCTGAGACCCCAAAGTCGGCCCCAAGTGACACACTTTCTCCAACAAGACCACACCTACTCCAACAAGGCCACGCCTCATAATAGTGCCACTCCTTATGGGCTTATTGGGGACATTTTCATTCACACAACCACAATGTGGTACATGGCAGTAGTCTTGGCACCCAGGAAGTAGAGGAAGGAGGATCAGAAGCTCAAGGTCACTCTTGGTGCCATTACAAGTTTGAGGCCAGCTTGGACTACATGAGGTTCCACCTTTAAAATAACAACATCAAATCAACAACAACAATAATAATTAGATATCCATCCATGCTTAAGCTTCCTTTCTCTTGCTAGGAATACCCAGATGCCAACCCTAAACAGAGATCCACTTGATTTCCAGGACTTCTAATCTGAACTTACAGATCTCTGGAGCCCCCGTCTCCAAAAGGATGGAGGAACAGGATGGATGCAGATGAAGGAGAGCAACTGCCTGCCTTCCTTGTGGCCTCTGCCCCACCGCTCCATGCCAAATGCTTCAGCCAAGGGATTGAGGAGCCTAGAAACCATCATCGCCCTCAGACGCAAGTGTGGTCAGGGATGGCCTCCCAGCCACCTCCTCCCCAGACACCCTCTCTTTCCTTCTGCCTCCTAGCTCTCAGAGAGAGGCTTTTAGCATTTTAGTTCTTTGACGTTGGGTGCCAGAGAGTTAGCAGTGAGCTACGGAAACCCCAGGTGCGGTCTAACCTACAAATGCAAAATTATGGTAATAAGGACACAGGATATTTGATGAGGCAGAATCTTGGGGGAATTGGATTTTGGCTGACGCGCAAGGAAAAGGCCGGCTGGGGGAAGGTAGAAAAATGCTGAGCGCCTACAGGGAGGGCAGGTGTGGGAGGCTCTGAGAGGATGTGGAAGTACGCCAGCCGGAGAGGAAGTGGCACCCACAGCCCCAGAAGGACACTCACTGCCGGGCAGCTGGCCCCAGGGATAACCAAAAAGAGCAGCAGCCTGGTCCTCACTCATCCATCCTACAGTAAGTATGCACCTGCTGAATGCTCCCAGGAGCCCTGATAGCTGGGAAATGGCTCAATGGAAGCCATATCTCAGAGTACGATGGTCCCTAGGTTCCACCTACAGTGCTGCACTTTTGAGAGCAACCTCAAGTAGCTCTTGGCTTCTGCATAGGTCTTCAGATGCCAGCAAGCTGGGCCAGCTCCTTCAGGCAGAGGACACACCCAGACCATGATGGAAACCAGCATACTTGATGTCTGTGTGATCAAAGCCCTGAGTGTGGGCATGCATGCAAGGGCCCTAAGACAGCTGTGACCCAGATGTTCCACCTAGACCCTTCCTCTGGGTAAGTGAGCTCCATACAAAATCAGACCTCTGTTCATCAGCCTGGATTGTGTGCCCACAGGTGGTCAAAGGCAGTGCCACAACTACAGCCTTCCATCCCAAGATGGGCATCTAAGTTCTCAGAAAGGGATCCAGACAGCTGAGCATCTGTGCCCTCCTGAGTCGGTTGTCCATACCCCACCATTCTGTGTGGACAAGCACCCACACTCTTCATTTGCAGTAGCCCAAAGGTGATCCCAGTTGCTTACCTGAGACCTAATAACCAACTGGCTATGAGTCACCATTTAGGAGGCCCCAGTACCCATGTAGAACCACGAGAGCTTGCCTAGCCACACCCAGGAGAAAGGCCTGTAGGGGACATCCCACGTGTGGGTGTTAATATAGAAGCCTGGACATAACGCTCAGGTCTGATGCCCTGAGACTCCTTTGGGTCTAGGCAGACCCATAAGCTAATAGAAACAGCAGGAGGAACTAAAGTCATCCCCACAAGCCCCCCGCAAAGCCTCCAGCACTCTGTCACTTTCACGACAGCTGTCATCCTCAGAATAGTGACCATATACACCTTTGTGACACTTAGCAAATCCAGGCACCAAAAAACCCCCAAGTCCAATTGAATTAACCTCTGTCTGATCAGCTCAGCTAAACAAATTACCCCCAGCCCCAATGAGATTAAAAGGCCTGACGTAGACTGCCCTCATTCAGTGGGAGATTCAGTGGGCTTAATAAGTTTTTCCAGCCCCCTGTCTTTCTCCGTTTCTCCCTGGCTTCAAGGCCTCTTAGGAGCCATATTCCCTGGGGCTCTGCAAAGGGAAGCCAGGCCAACTGTTGGTATAGTGAAGAGAGAGTAAAGGTGGCAGAGGGTTTGGAGACACTCCTGATATCCTGATTCACATGCTGGCTCAGGAATGTCATCCCTTCAGACCTACTCAACTTAGCACCTTGGTGCACACCAGCCCCACGGTCAGGTGACCCCAAGTAGAGAGTCCTGTAAGGTCTAACTCCAGAGCCACATTGTCCCAGACTTTACCTCAGCCACATGGGCACACAGAGGACTGAGAAGCTACTCTGGGTGGGCACCTCCAACAGCACAAGATCGTGAGGAAGGACATGAGATTAGAAATGTTATATTTTTTTTTCTTTTTCTTTCTTTCTTTCTTGAGACAGAGTCTCACTGTATAACTCTGGCTGGCCTGGAAGTCACTGTGTAGACTAGGTGGCCTCAAACTCACAGAGATCTACCTGCCTCTGCCTTCTGAGCTAAAAATAAAGACCTGAACCACCACACCCAATGGAACTTCACAGTTTTGGTTTTTTGTTTTGTTTTGAGACAGATTTTCTCAGTGTAACCCTGCCTGTCCTGGAACCCAGAGATCAGTCTGTCTCTGCCTCCTCCCCTCCTCCCAGCCTCCCTGGCCTCTCCCCGCCTCTCCAGTCCTGGGATTAAAGTTGTGCCCTGGAACTTCATTTTAAAAAGAACAAAGAAGCTGGGCAGTGGTGGCACACGCACGCCTTTAATCCCAGCACTTGGGAGGCAGAGGCAGGCGGATTTCTGAGTTCGAGGCCAGCCTGGTCTACAGAGTGAATTCCAGGACAGCCAGGGCTATACAGAGAAACCCTGTCTCGAAAAAACAGACAAACAAAATCAAACTAACAAACGCTGGTTTAAAGAGCTCAGCAGATAAAGGCATCTGCTGCCAAGACTGAAGAGTTGACTTCAATCTCCGGGACCCACATGGTAGAAGAAACCTGACTTCTGCAACCTTGGCACATGCACTGTAGCACACACACATTAATAAAAAAAAATAATAAAGAATTTAATTGTGGTGGCAAAGGTCCATCATCCCAGTTCTACTCAAAGAGTCTGAGGCAGGAAGATTGCAAGTTAGAAGCTGCCTTGGCTGTATGTGAGATCTTGTCTCAGAAAAAATGAGTGGCTAAAGAGATGACTCAGCCCATAAGTGCTTACTGCACAAGCATCAGGACCCATGTAAAAAGCCAAGCACGCTGGCACATGCTTGTAGTCCCAGTGCTGGAGAGGCAGAGACAGGCAGATCCCTGGGCTCTCTGCCCAGCCAGCCTAGCCCATTTGCTGAGTTCCAGGCCAGTGAGAGGCCCTGTCTCAACAAACAAAAAAAACAGATCCCGAGGAATGACAATCAAGATTGACCTCTGGCCTTTGTATGTACACATGCCTATGAATACATCTGTGAGAGCAGAAGTGAAGTAAACACACACACACACACACACACACACACACACACACACACAAACACACAGGAATATAACTGTGAAGCCCGGCTTGATGGTTAGGCTTTGCAGTCCCAGCTGCTTGGGTGGCTGAGACAGGAAGATTGCAAGGCCTACCTGCGCTACACAGCAAGATCCTATCTCAAAACAATGCAAAAAGAAAGTCAGGCAGTGGTGGTGACACACATCTTTAATCCCAGAACTCAGGAGGCAGAGACAGGTGGATTTCTGAGTTCAAGGCCAGCCTGGTCTACAGAGCATGTTTCACAGAGAAAACAACAAAAAAGGAAAAAGAGAGGGGGTCAGGGAGGGAGGGAGGAGGAGAGGGGGAAGAGAGAGAAGAAAAGAGGGGAGACTACCCTGCCCCATGTCCCTGTGCCCCAGTGTGGTGTTTGGACACACACTTGCATGAATTGAGCCCTTTGGGGATGCTGCAGGGTGGTATCCACACAAAACTATCAGAAACAAAGGTGGGGGTGGAGAAAGGGCCCAGCAGCATCACTTTTAAGTGGCTGCCTAGGGTAAGGTACAGAGGAAATGTGACGGCCATTAATTCCCGAAGAGCAGACTCCATGTGGAGGCCCTAAGGTGGGACAGTGGATGGGATGTAACACACGGGCCACCAGCAGATACAGACAGACTGGTCGGAAGGGAGACAACACAGTACTAACCTCAAGCCCCACCAGTTCCTGGCAGGTAGCAGGACCTCCCTCCCCGGGGGCTGGGGGTGGGTGCATGCAGGAACAATGACAGCCCTGTCCTGACCACAAGAGGCCGGAGAAAAGTAAAAGTCAAATGCAGATCCTAAATGAACTTGGTTAGATGTCATGGTGATGACACCCTGCATGATGACTGAAGGACTGACTGGCCAGTGACCACAGCACACTTCATGTAATGATATTCTAGGGCTGGGGATGGAGCTCCATCCAGTACAGGGCTGGCCTTGTATGCAGGAGGCTCTGGGTTCCATTCCTAACACCACATAAACTGAGACTGTCATTTTAGCACTTGGGAATTGGAGGCAGGAGGATCAGAAGTTCAAGGTCATCCTTGGTTACCTAGCAAAGTTAAGGCCAGCCTAGGCTACAAGAGACTCTATCTAGAAATTAATGGATTTGTTCAAGATAATATTCTGGAAACGGGAGTAGAAAACACAGAAGAGGGTGCTGGAGAGATGGCTCCGTGGTTAAGAGCACTTGCTACTCCTGTAGCGGACCTGGATTTGGTCCCGAGCGCCCACATGGCTGCTCACAACCATCAGTAAATCTAGTTCTAGAGGATCCATCCCTTTTTTCTGGCCTCCTCAGACACCAGGCACACGTGTGGTGCACAGATATACACACAAGCAAAACATTCACACACATAAAATAAAATAGATTTTAAAAAGAAAAAGGAGACAGAAAACACAGCAGGGTCACAGGAGTCAGGGAAGGGCTGTCTACAGAAGTGAGCCTGGCAGTGGTGGCGCACGCCTTTAATCCCAGCACTTGGGAGGCAGAGGCAGGCGGATTTCTTTGGCTCAGTATTGAGTCCTTGTCTCAAAAAGCAAGGGACATGCTGTAGTTAAGAGCACCTCTTGCTCCTTCAGGGGACCCAAGTTCAGTTCCCAGTGGCCATGTTGGCTGGCTCACAATACCCCTATCTCTAGATCCAGGGGCTCTGATTTCCTCCTCTGGCCTCCACAGGTGCCTGGATGTGCAAGATGTGCATTTAACAGACACACACACATCTTCACAGAAATAGTAAAATGAATCGGTTTTTTAAAAGGAAGAAAGACAATCTCAGGCAAGAAGGCCCCTTGTTCTGTGAGCCCTGGAGATGCATCTTCATGCCTGTCTACGCTACATTCCTGGTAGCTGAGCAGGTCAGAGGGCCCCAGCCCTGACATGACCCCTCAGCTCTTTTGGAGAGAAATTTCACAGTCATGAGGGGCTTTGAAAGCCTCAGTTTCGGAAACTGCTCATCGGTTATAGGAGGACGGAAGTTTAGTCGCCAGCACTGACATCTGGAAGCTCACCGACTCCCCTCACTGAGGGAAGGCCTCTAATCCTGATGGTCTCCTCAGGCTCCTGTGGGCATTTGCACACATGTGCAAACACATACAATACATACATATTAAAAATAATTGAAAGAGAAGAAAGCTAGGCATGATGGTACATGCTTTTAATCCTAGCATTCCAGAGACAGAGGCAGGTAGATCTCTGAGTTTGAGGCCAGCCTGGTATAAAATCCTGTCAGGGCCGTGCAGTGGTGACGCATGCCTTTAATCTCAGCACTTAGAAGGCAGAGGCAGGTGGATTTCTGAGTTCGAGGCCAGCCTGGTCTACAGAGTGAGTTCCAGGACAGCCAGGGCTACACAGAGAAACCCTGTCTCGAAAAATAAAATAAAAAAAAAATAAAAAAAAAAGACCCTGTCAGAGGAAAAGGGGGGGGGGGGGGGGGGGGGAGGGGAGGGGAGGGGAAAGGGAGAGAACAGAGGACAAACCAGCTTTCCTTGTGTTGTGCAGCTAGTGAGAAGGAAATAGGAACCTGTGGACCTGATCTTCTTTCCCGTTTTGCCAGGGCTACCAGGGAAAGGAAAGCTAAATCTGAGACCTAGAAGCAACAACCACTAGCAAGCCTGTATCGGGTGCGCACAGACTTTATGTTTCCAGTATTTCCTGTCCCCAACACGTGGTCTATGCCAATACATGCATTTGCCTTTGAACACCCAAGCCATTTTCTGTGCCATAATCCTACCACCTGTGTGTACCGAGGATTCTTCCCAGATGGTGACAGGCTAGGCCTGTGTATGCAGCGTGCGGAATCCATTCTAGCCTATGCCATGGGCTCAGCGGGCGTCTGGGACACATAATTGCCCACACCTTTGAGGGACACAGTTACTGAATATAGAGGCATCCAAAACAATAGTGAAAGAGAGGGAGGAAGGACAGGCATAGACAGAGGGACAGAATTGACTTCCATCCTCCCAAAAGACATAAAATTTCCTGATGCAGCCAAAAGAGTGGGATTCACAGCTTTCCAGGAGAGAGGAAGCTGGTTCTCAATTCAAAAGGGCTGGGTTCGCATGCTTCAGTATTCTATGGCCTCTGCTGTCCCCTAGAGATGATATCTGGTAATACATGCTCTTTACCAAGCAGGGGACCCTAAGACTTTATTAACTAAAGATGCCTTGCCCAGATCCACCCTAACTCCCTCCCTAGGTTCACCCAGGCGTTTATGGATGGATCCCCAGGCTCCAGATCTGTAAGGACTCCAGCAATTTTTTCTTTCTTGCACTCTTTTTCTGATTTAAAATAAATTATTACCTCCATGACAGTGTGTGCCTCTGTTCTCAGCACTTGGGAAGCAGAGATAGGTGGATCCCTGTGAGTTCAAGGCCAGCCTGGCCTCCATGGGGAGCTCCAGTCCATCCAGTGCTGCATAGTAAGATCCCATCTGCAAAATAAATTGAAATAATAGCTATTCCGCCATGACAGGAAGTGTGAAATCCCAGTTCAAGGTCACCCCTGCAGGCACAGAACTGCTACTGCCTATTCTATGCTACAGCAGACTGTGTTCTTGTGAGCTGTAAGCCAAAACATATACTTCCTGCTCCAAATACATTCTACTTAGTTGTGTGCGTGCGTGTATGTGTGTGTGTGTGCGCGTGCATGCAAAGTATGCATGTTCCTGCACACTCACTCATGCATGCAGGACACTCTCATGTAGCTCAGGCTGTCTTCAAACTTCCTATGTAGCAAGAATGGCCTTGAAACCCAGATTTTCCTGCCTCCCCTCCTAAAGTGCTGGGATCACAGGACTGCAGCACCACATCTGGCAGAACAAATAAGCACACAGCATACACATGTGAACATGGAATTGAAGACTCACCCAATTTTCTGCTCCCAGTGAGCTTTAAATAATCTTGGTGGTATAATGTCACCACTAACCTTGTCCACCAGGCAGGAGGTCCTAAATCCCCAGGTCTCCTGCGCTTCTTGGTGCCTCTTCTCCTGGGGGTGTGTTTTCTCCATTCTCTTTATTCTCATTTCCTGTTGGTCTGGCTGCAGGGGGACTCTTACTGGCTTCACCCCACACTGTCAGAACCTGTGGCCACCAGCTCAGCATCTGTCTAAAGCCTGCAGAGCAGAGGTCGCACAAGGCAGCTGTTATCCAGTGCTTCTCGCTGAATGATGAGCCAAGCAAGCATTTCCCTTCTGGGTGGATAAGTGACTGGATGGGTGGGCAGGTGGCTGGATGATGGGCAGGTAGATGAGGGGTTGGATGGATGCATGCACGGATGGGTGGGTAGGTGGATGGATGGATAATGGATACGTAGAAGCAAGCAGACTGACGGCTTGATGTCCTGTGTGTCGATGGGTGTGTGCATGGATGGATGGATGGATAATGCGTGGCTGAATGGATGTGTGCATGGAAGGGTGGACAGATGGATGGCTGGATAGGTGCATGGATAGACTGCTGGCTGGATGGATGGATGATGGATGGGTAGGTAGATGGGTTAGTGACTTGAGCACTTTCAAAGGATGCTCCCAACAGTGCAATGCAGGTACAGCTATAGCAAAGAGACCTGTGTACTGAGGTATTGAGACTGAGGGAATGTGGGCAGGTAACGTGCTATCAGAGGCACACACACACATGCACACACACACACACACACACACACAGTGCTCTGGGATCTCTTATGGCACAAACAAACAACTATAACTTTCAAAGTCAGTTCCCAGAGGACTCAGTTAACGCCCGGGCTCTAGGGTGGTCCTACTTGGGAATGATGGAGCATGTTGAGGTCTTCAGGTCACTGGGGAGCATGCTCTTGAAGACTATGGGACCCCGGTGCCTCCTGCCTCTTTCTTGCCTCCTGACTCATGGAGTGAGTGGCTCTGCTCTGCCATATTTTCAATCACTGCTCTTGGGAACAATGCAGCTGTGAACATGGATGTGTGCAAATGCCTCTCCGAGATTCTGTTGCAATTCTTGGTGTGTCTACGTTCATACGTGTGGAGGTCAGAAGTCAATCCCAAGTGTCATTCTTTAGGTGCCATCCACCTTTTTTGAGGCAGGGTTTCTCCCTTGGCCTGGGACTCACCAGTTCAGTTAGGCTGGCTAGCCAGTAAGTCCCAGGGATCTTCCTTTCTCTGCTTGCCTGGTGTTGGAATTATAGACACATACCTCCATGCCTGGCCTTTCTGTGTGGTTTCTAGAGCTTAATCAGATCCTTGTGTTACAAGACAAGTGCTTTGCCATCTTAGTTACTTTTCTGTTGTTGTGAAAAAATAAATACTCTGACAAAAGCAACTTAAGAGAGAAAGGTTTTAGTCTGGCTTGTACAGTCCATTGAGGCTGGGAAGTCAAGGGTCTGGCTGCAGCTGATCACACTGTATCCACCATCAGGAAGCAGAAAGCATGAGAGCATGCTGCCACTCCATTCTGCTTCCCAACCTATGCAGTTGAGGATGTAAGCCAGAGAATGGTACTGCCCACAGTGGAAAAGTCTCCCAGCCTCAGTTAACAAAACACATCCAAGATAATCTTGCATAGGCATGCCCAGAGGCCCAGCCCCAAGATTATTCTAGAAGGCAGGGGATGGAGTGAGTGGGTAGAATGCTTCCCTTCACCAACTTTAGTTGTCTAAAGTGCATGCAGGAGTTCAATCCCCAGTACTGACAAATTAAACTGTCAAAGCAGGATTGAAAGTGTAGCTCAGTGGTAGAGCATTCGCCTTCCATACATGAGGCTTTGAGTTCTACTCCCAGCGCTGAAAACAAAGTAAAACTGATTATCCAACTGCTTTCCAGCAAGCCAGTACTTCTTCGCATGCCTGCCAACAAAAGTAGGCGTTCCAGTTGACCTGCATCCTTGTTAGCTCTTGGCACTGTTGGCTTGTTTTGCATGGACGGGATTTAGCAGCAGCTGCCTCAAGGTTGAGCATTTGGCTCTACACTAACTTGCAGTGCTGTCAACAGTGGGATGTGGGAAAGCCTTCCTGACCCTTTGCAAAGCTGTAGATATTCAGAAGTGGGAAAACTTTCCAAACATACAAAAACAGAAATCCCTGCTGTGAGTCCTTCTTCCACATAACCCCTGGGCTTCCATTTATTGAACTTCCTGAAAGTTTCGTGACCAGAAAGCCACGTGTTGGGCCTCCATCACTGTCCCTTGCACCTCTGTGCCAGCCATTTAGAAGTCCATTTAGAAGAGTCACACCACACTATCTCACTTCACAACACTGCTTTGCTCCTGAAGGAAAAAAATCCATCCTGCAACTGTGCCTAATGTCCCAGGCCTGTAATCCCAGCTCCTCGGGAAGCTGAGGCAGGAGGATTGCAAGCTCAAGGCATACTTGAGCTACACAATGAATTCAGGGCCAGCCTGGGCAACTCATCTGGTCTCAAAATAGTAAAGAGAAGGCTGAAGATGCAGCTCAGTAGTAGCGTTCCTACCTAGAATTTCCTCAGAAAGGGGCAGGGAGCATGGCTCCACAATGGATCACTTGCCTAGACTCCTCCAGTAAAGGGCTGGAGGAATCGATATGTAGTAGAGCATTTACCTAGTTGGCCAAGTATCTGGGTTCAAAGTCCATCATGGCAGGTGGTGGAGATGACCAAACTGGACTCCGAGGCTTGTCCTTCTTTGAATTATTTTTATGAAAAATTTTTTGAAACAAGATGTAGAAGTCAGGATTCTCTAAAGGAGCCGAATGGCTTGTTAGTTTTAAGTTAAAAGGAGACTTACCAGATTGACTTATATAAAGTGGTCGGGGTAGTCTGGCAATGACTGGCTCACACTGAAGGGGATGAGAACTTGAAATCTGCCTAGTCCATGCCCAGGCTGGATGTCTCAGCAGTCTCAGTCAGTGCTGATGGCAGAGGGCTTCTGCAGAGGTGCTGGCCTTTGGTTGACACTGGAAGGCAGAGAGTTCCTGCAGAGGTGCTGGTCTTTAGATCATGCTGGAAGTCTAAAGAAGCTGGGTTCTGGAGGCAGTGGCAGAAGATCATAACAAAGTAGATGCACTTGCTAGCACGAAATGAAGATGAGCAGGCAAACAAGCAAACGCTTTTCTTTCTCAGATTTCTTTTTATCTGAGCTGTCAACAGAAGGAACCCCCCACTGATAGAATGGGTCTTTCCACGTCAATTAAACAGATCAAGAAAGTCCCTTACAGGTGTGCTCAATGGCTTACCCATGGTCTGATTCCAGACCCACTCACATTAACAACCAAGAATGATCATTTCACAGAGTCTCACAAAGTAGCCCAGGCTACCCAGAACTCCTTCTTCTCCTGTCTTGGCCTCCCAAGTTCTGAGAATACAGGAGTGCCCACTGGCCTGACCCACCATGCTTCTACTTGCAAATGCTCTTGAGTAGAGAGAGTGGAGAGCAAGCCACTGACCTACCACTGGGTCTGTGTGTCCATCAGCAGCAGTGGCTCTGTTGACCTGGGAAGGGATGGAAACTCTAGCAAGCCCCTTGGGTGTGTCAGATCCCCCGAAATGAAGCCTTTTGGCAAATGGTGTGTCATCTAATCCCTGAGAGAATCCAGCAAGAAGCAAGGAAGTGCAGACACAGGCCAGGCTGTGAGAGAACTTCCTAGCTTTGGTGCTCAGTGAAGAAGACATGAGAAACATCACAAGTAGGAGCCCTTTGTATGAACTATCTAAAAGAAGTTGAATCACCCACAGAAAGCTGATGGTGGGCTCCAGGGACCTCTAAACGCAACCAGGCCAGCTACCCTAACCTACTTAGTGAATTCCAGGCCAACAATACATAGTCTCAAAACTAAAGGCGAAAGGGACCCAAGGAAGGACACCTGAAGTTGTCCTTCAATGTCTACATGCATGGTGCACACATAGGAAGAGTGGCCAGGATCCCAGCTGATGACACTTCAACAAGAAGTCATTTGATTTGAACATCCTATGAGAAAGTAGCACCCTAAAAAAAAAAAAAAGTCAATAAATACAAAGCCACCACACTCCCCTTTGCTACAGAATTAGAAAATCCCCCAGGAGGATTGTCTTAGTTGGGGTTTCTATTCCTGCACAAACATCATGACCAAGATGCAAGTTGGGGAGGAAAGGGTTTATTGAGCTTACACTTCCATGCTGCTGTTCATCACAAAAGGAAGTCAGGACTGGAACTCAAGCAGGTCAAGGAGCAGGAGCTGATGCAGAGGCCATGACTGCTTTGAAGGTATATGATGACTATTGGGTGCTTTGGGAAGCCAAAATAAGCATGGGATCCCCTGGAGCTGGAATCACAGGAGGTTGTGAGTCACAGGTTATGGGTGCTGGGAAAGCAATCAGGTTCACTGTGGAACCCAGTTCTGTGTCTCTGTCATGGGTGTCCAGGTGCCACAGGTACGCTGGCTGGAGAAGGCAGGGCAAAGTCCAGAATGGGTCCACAGCCTGTGTTTCCTTGCCAGACGCCACTACACACCTGACTGGAAAGGGAAGGTAGAGTCTGTGGTTCCTCATCTCCTCTCTGGGTACCCAGACACTGCCCACATGAAGAGGAAGTCAGAAACGGAGGTCCATGGTCTCACATACCTTACAGTTCACTGGAAGAGCAGTGAGAGCTCATAACTCCTGAGGCATCTCTCCAGACCCTCAAGACAACCTCTTAATCAATTTATTTTTATTAGTTTTGTATCTTTAATTTTTTATGTGTTTGGGTGTTCGGCCTGTATACATGTGTGCACACGCCTGCCTAGTGAACCAGAAGAGGACACTGAACCTTATGAAGCTGGAAATACGAAGTGGCCTTATAGGTGTTGCAGTTCAAAGTCGGTTCCCATGAAAGGGCAGCCAGTTCTCTTACTGGTTGAGCCATCTCTCCCACAACCTCAATCATTTTCTTTTTGAGACACTGTCTCATGCATCACAGGCTGGCCTTGAACTCACTATGTGGCCCAGGCTGTCTTTGAACTCCTGATTCTCCTGACTTGACCTCCCAGTCAAGCATGACAGACATGCACCATCACGATCTGTTTTTAAGCAGTGCTGGGGTTCAAACCAGGGCTATATGCGCACTAGGCAATGTTCTTCTGTCAACTGAGCTTCATTCCTAGCCTCTCAAGCCAATTTTCAGTCAGTCAGGGACTCATTAGATAGCCTCAAATTCGCCATCTTCCGGCCTCAACCTCCCAAGAGCTGGGTTACAGGAACAGTCTACCACACTTGACCTTAATAAAACTCTTGTCCCTTCATTGCCACTATTAATCCCATCGTCATCTTATTTCGTTTTTCTGTTGCTGTCATAAAATACTCCGACAAAAGCAACATACAGAAGGGTATTCTGGTTCACGGTTCCAGAGGGATAAAGTCCACTGTGGTGGGTTGCAGGCAGGGCAGATGTGGAGGCAGAAGCAGGATGCTGACACTGTATCCACTACTCAAACAGCTGAGCATAAAGAGGAAGTGGAATCTGTCTATAAAGGCTCAAGGCTCTCCTTCCGTGACCCACTTCCTCTAGCCAAGCTCCACCTCCTTAAGGCTCCACAGCTTCTACACAGACCAAGTAATATATATATATATAATATATATATATTATATATATATATAAAATATATAATATATATAATATATATTATATATATAATATATAATATATATAATATATATCATTTTTATATGTGGGGAGGGGTGCATGTGTGTGAATGAATGTTATCAGTGGGTATCAGATTCCCTGGCGCTGGAGTTACAGGTGGTTATGAGCCACTGTGTGTGGGTGCTGGGACCTAAACTCAAAAGAGCAAGAGTGGCAATCGCTGAACCATCTCTCCGGCCCCAGCAACAGCCATTTTAAATGTGATTACTTAAGTTTCTTTCCTGCCTGGCCTTGTGACACATACCTTTAATCCCAGCACTTTGGAAACAGTGGCAGGCAGATCTCTGTGAGCTCAAGGCTATCCTGGTCTACATAGTGAGTTTCAAGACAGCCAGGGCTACATAGTGGGATCCTATCTTGAGGTAAAAATAAATAAACTTTACAAAGGGTGTGTGTGTGTGTGTGTGTGTGCGCGCGCGCGCGCGCGTGTGTGTGTTCCCAGTGCAACAATCCCTCCAACGCACTCTAGAGAACAGCCAAAAATTAATGAGACTTTATCTTTTGTTTTTGAACTTATCCTCGTGTATGATTTGTACCTAGGGAGGTTCTGTGGCAGACACTGAAGTCAGAGGACAACCTCGTGTATTGATTCTCACTGTCTCCCTGTTTGAAGCAGAGACTCTTGTTTGCTGCTGTATACACTCCTCAGGCTTTTAGGGATTTTCCTGTCTGTACTTCCCATCTTTCCCAAAAAAGCACCAGGATTCCAAACACACATTACCTCACCAGGCTCACATGGGCTCTGGGGATTTGAACTCAGGTCTTCAAGATTGCAGAGAAGGTGATTTTCCCACTGAGCCCTGAGTGTGTGAACCCCACCCACACATCCAGTAAAGCCATGGGCTTACTGAAACAACCGCAGCTCTGCCCGACACACCCTTTTTAACAAAAACTCTGTTTTCCTTCAGACTTGTTCTTTGTCAATAGTTCAAGATCCAAACCAGCCCCAAGTCGACCCCAGAGCCGCTTGATGACATGACCAGAACGCTGTCCACCTTGTTCTCCAATCTCCCTTCTGCAAAGATGATCAGTATGTGTCCAGGGCTTCCGTGTACTGGGGAGCCTGGACCTCTGCCTCGGAGAAAGAAGGCAGAACAAGGTGGATCAAAAGCTTTTCAAGATTTCTCCAGGCAAAGCAACACGCCAGCAATTTGCTTTTGCGGTGTGTGGGCGGACGGGTGTTTAAATTTAGAACCGACAAAAAGACTTTGCTGAGAAATCTATACACTCCTTGCTTCTTGAGTATCAGCGGCACGAAAACCCTAATCTTCCCCCTTCACGTGCGGAGTGCGAGAACGCTCAGAAACTCGTTTTCTCGATCTCTGTCTATTCCCATCATGCTTTGCATGTGTGCCTTTTCTTTTACACCACCAAGAAATCATTTCAGAAGAAGCGAGCTTCATACGACTCGCCGGAGCTTGGATAAGGAGTTGTCATTAACTCAAGGAAAGAGAGGGTAAATTTATTGAGAAAAATTCCTGAGCTGTCTAAGGACTTTAGTGCGTAAGCAGAAGTGTGGCTTTTTTCAGAGCTGTCAGCAGCAGGCACAGAAAGGCTTCTGGGGTGGAGTTTTCAGGACTATCAACCTCTGGGAAAGGGGCTCAAGGCTGCAGTTTCTCCCGGTATCTGCCCACGACTTTCCCAGTCAGTGAAACTTCTCTAAGAGAAGAGACATGGTAGGGCTTTCTGGTTTGGATGCAAGACTCACTCTGCAGGACAGGGCTTCCTCCCACTTTCCCGCGAGCCTTGGTGGGGGTCAGGGGTTTCAGACATTAGCATTCAGGTTCCTGCATCCTCTGGGTCTCAGGAAGGACCAGGGAATCCGGCCAGACATCAAGTTGAATGTCCAGGAAGGTGAGGATGGGAGTCAAAACATTTTTTTCAAAGGGTGCTCACGCTGTTTCTGTCTTAGGGGGCTGCAAAGATTAAATGATCTAGGCATGCTACAAAGGAGTGGGTACAGAAAGATAGGGAATATATACACAGTGGGGATTCAGCCATGAAGAAGATGGGGCTGGGAAGATGGCTCAGGCAGTAAAGGTCTTGCCTTGCACACGCACACGGGCGTGCACACACCTAACAACAACAAACAAACAAACAAATAAGAATTTTAAAAATTAAAAATAAGATAATCCCCAGAGGCTATATTTAAAAGCCTGGAGATCTGGTACAGCCTGCAATCCCAGCAACAGGGAAGTGGAAACAGTCCTGGACCTGATCCCTAGACTTACTGACAGTCAGCCTATCCTAACTAATAAGCTCGAGGCCCTGGCTCAAGAAACAAGGTGTAGCTGGCATGGTGACAGCACACACCTTTAACCCAAGCAGACGAAAGTGAATCTCTGAGTTTGAGACCAGCCTGGTCTACATAATGAGTTCCAGGGCTACACAGTGAGTGAGAGTCTGCCTCCAGGAAAGAAAAAAGAGCGAGTGGGAAGAAGGAAAGAAAAGAACAAAAGAAAGAAGGTCCTGAGGAAACTGACCTCTGACCTCCACACACACACACACACACACACACACACACTCAAGAATGAGGTTATGTCATTCTTGAAAATAGATGAAACTAAAGATAATTGTATTAAGCAAATTATGCCAATCTCAGAAAGACAGATACTGTATGTTTTCTCTCACTGGTGGATCTTAGATTTTACATCATCACACTAAACCGTGTGTGTGTGTGCATGCGTGCATGCGTGTGTGTGTGTGTGTGTGTGTGTGTAAAATGAATGAAATCAATTTGTTTAGGAAAACAGGAAGGGAGAGGAAAAATAAATATAAAGGGCAGGTAGAGGCAATGGGGGAATATGCTTAATTTACAATCTATACTTTTAAGAAAAAAACTGTTGTAATTTAACAGCTCACCATTAAGAGCACTTGTTCGTTCTCATCACCTACATGACAGCTGTAATGCAGATGCCCCGCTCCCCAGAGACCCCTGCTGGATGGTACAGAAGACGACAATCTTCTCAAGCTCAAGATCACTTGATCTTGATCACGACTGTTTGTAGTACCTTTAGACAGAACTCACTGTCTCCCTTCTGTTGCGGTTGGGGATGGCTGGGGGCAACCACCAAGACTTCTGCTTTGGTCTTACAAAGGAAAACCGTCAGTCATCTTAAAGAATCACTGGCTTCGTTATCAGAAGTGGTACTATAAAACAAAAAGAGATTAGACTTAACTTTTCCTCCAGCAAGGTGCTAGCTAAAGAGTGTTGCTTTTATATAGGCCGTTCTGGGGTTGTTAAAGATTCAGTAGCCAAGGTGAGCGTAGGATTAGCCAAAAGAAGGAGAGAAGGAGAACAGAGTCAGGGATGGTTCGAATCTTGGTTCAATTCCTCCCCCTGGCTCACCACTCTGATTTCTACTCTCCTAGGACCACTAATAATGCTGGTGATACTCCTAATCTTTGGGCCTTGCATTTTAAATCATTTGCTAGCCTTTATTAGAGAGCACTTGAGTTCGGTGCAGATCATGATGTTAAGGCAGCAGTATCAGGGGCTAGATCAAAATGCAAGATAGTTTCGTGATTGAAACACCCACAAGAAAAAGGGAGGAATGTGAGGCCTTGAGAGACAAAAGGCGGCTGATGAGCTGGACCGGGGAAACATTCCAGACAGTCAGAAGGGCCAAAGATAACCGTTATAAAATGAAAAATCGAGGCCAGGTGCAGATATGCCTTAGGCCCCACACAATGGACAGAATTCTCTGTTGTCAAAGACAGGTTAAAGCCACAGGTGGGTGGTAACAGGCTGATGTTACCACCTCAGGCCTCCAATCGTAAAAAAGGTCAAAATTAACCACCAATGCGAGCCTACCCTTTCCTGCTGTTGCCAAACTCTGCCCCAGAAAAGTGTATAAAAAGTGTGTACCTTACTAACCCGGGGTTGCCATTGCCCTGCTGGTAGGGCAGCCCCAGTGCACTGGATTCAATAGACCGCTTGTTTTTTGCATCGTTCTCAGTCTCTGTGTCTTTGTAGGGTGAGCTGCCCAGACATGTGGGCTTTCGAGTCCAACAGTAACTGTCTATAACTCCAATTCTAGGGAATCCAACTCTGGCCTCTGTGGGTACTGCATGCACATGGCACCATATACAAGAAGGCAAAAATACTCATGTAAATAAATAAGAAAACAAACAAATAAATACTGTTTAATTTTTTAAGTATTCTGCAAGATGAGCAATAACTATTGTAAGTGAGACTTATTCCTCAATACCCAAAAGAAAAAAGGAAGAAAATGAAAGAAAGAGGGAAGGAAAAGCAAGATTAAATGAGGGCTGAGATTTAGCTCAGTTGGTCAATGCTTGCTTAGCTTACACAAACTCCCAGATGTTATCCCCATACCAATAAACCATGTGTGCGGTGCATTCCTGTCAATCTATACTTAGAAGGTAGAAGGAGGAGAATCAGGAGTTTAAGATTGTCCTTGATCAACCTAGGGTACTTGGGACTTGTGTCCAAAGAGGAGGGGGACAAAGAGGAGGGGGGGGAGGGAAGGAGAAAGGGGAGGAGGAAAAGGAAGGAGAGGAAGGAGAAGGAGGAGGGGAAGGAAGAGGGGGGAGGAGGAGGAGGAGGAGGAGGAGGAGGAGGAGGAGGAGGAGG